>PVJA010023919.1:0-32452 GCA_004027025.1 Myocastor coypus | reverse complement strand
TGCCATTTATATGCCATTTATATTTATTTGTTTGTGTCACTGGCCTGAGGGTTTTCATGGGAAGCAGGATCCTGGCTTCCCCTTCCCAACACACCCCTGCTCCAAGGCACCTTCCCCGGGGATGGCCCTCCTGGCTGTCCTTGAATGGCACACCTTGCCCCGCAGCTCCACTCCCCCATTCTGCTTTCTCTTGCCGTCCTGACACATGGTGATTTTCCTCAGCCAGCCCCATGACATCAGCCCTTACCAGAATTCAGGTGTCCTGTCAGTGGGTGGATGGATGGCCAGGTTTGCTTCTGGCAGCCAGTTGCCTGGACAGATAGCAAAATTGGGTTCTGCTGGCCTTGTCTCACCATCGTGAAGGAAACTACTTCTTCCCTGCGTATGCCCCTGGGTACCCAGTGGAGTCTTTGATAGCCTCTTGCATGTGTCTTTGGGGTACAAAGAAGTAAAGCAAAAAGAAGCAAATGTGATCACAGCAGTCATCCTGGGCTGCACAAACCACTCCTTTGAGGAAGTGTGGTCCTTCGTGCTCTTCTCAGTGATAATGGTCTTCTAAGCCAGACCATTGTATGGACCAGGGCTGCACAGCTGTGGCCTCCCACACTCCTCATGGGCGCTGTGCTGACCACATCCCTTGCTGTGGTTTCCCATGATGTCCCTCAGCAATCAGTACAGTCCACCAGGCTCTCTGACGACTATGGGCTCTGCCCTGCTGGCCTCACTGCCACGTTCCAGGGAGGGACCTGAGGGGCACTCTGGACTCTTACGTGGCGAATGCCTTCTCCTCTCTCACTCTGAAGCACTTTTCCTTCTTCTCTTCTCTAGGAAGAAGGTCTACACTGGGACAAAGTGTGGCCTGCTTTCCTATCCTATATGGAGAGTTCTGGGAAAAGCACAGGGCATTTTTCTTCTGGGCTGTTACTGGGAGCAAGGTTTTGAGTGGGAAGTGACAACAAAGAAGGAGGCGTTGGAGTTATGAAGGTAGAAAAAAAAAGTCTGAAATCATTAGGGCTGAGGAGCAAACACAGAAGGAATAACACGGTGCAGTTGTGTGTGGTGTCGCTATGTGACTATGGCCACGCACAGGTACGAAGGTGGAGCAGGTGTAGGTCATCTTTCACCAGGGCTGGGTTTGCCAGCGTTAGAATGACTCAAGAGGGAATGAGAGAAATCCTGTGTGAGAAGGATGGAAGGAAATGATGACCCAGGTGTTAGACAGGGCAGTAGGGAAGCCCAGGGTCCTCAGGGCCTAAGTTTGCTGGGAAAAGTCTGACAGGAGATTTGAAATCACGATTGTCCCAGAACACCTCTTCCAGAAAGTTCCATGCCCTGCCCCTTGCAGCACAGGTTAGTCACTCTCTCCTGTCTTTCCCACAGCACTGAGTTCACCTCTGCCCTACTTTAGTACTTGATTCACTTCTGTATCCTCATACCTGACTGTGCATGTGGAAGAAGAACCAGGTCTTATATTTCTTTGTACCCAGTATTAGATCAACAAAAGCTCACAAATCAATAAGACATATTGCTTTAATACAATGCAGACTGTGTTCTGTGATCATCCTAAATCTTTGGGTTTATAGCAATTTTCAGGATCAGTTTCACATCCATAGGCTTGCTTTAACCTTTCCACAACCCTGAAAAATAGCAAATCATTCATTCATTCACTCATTCAGTCATTTAGTGTGTCAGGAACTAGTCTAGCACTGGAATGTAGGAAAGCAAAATGAGAAGCCCCTTACCCCTTGGAGCTTAGGTTTCTACAGAAGGCACTGCCATGCCAATGTACAGACTGAGGCTAGCTCAGAGAGGCTCAGCCACATGGCTAAGGGCACAGGCTTGTGGGACAGAAAGTTCAATAAGGGTGCTGGGCTATCTGACCCCAATGTAGGGAGTGAGTGTTTCCCCACACCAGTACCCCACAGATTGTGGGTTCATCTGCAAGGTGTTTTTTCTTTGCTTTGCTTTGCTTTGCTTTCCCCTGACTTAATAACAAATAAAAAAAAGAGTTGGCAGAAATTCATACCCTGGGATTACTTCGGAATTCCTCCCCCATCTGATGTACATGTTTAACAGACATGTGAGAAATACCTGCCAGGTCTCCTCCTGCCAAGCCAAGAAGACAGAAGCCGCACAGCACCGTGAGCACAGTGTCTGCTTGTGTGCAAACCCACAGGCATTTTTAGCAACTTAGGAGAACATAAAGAAAGCTGTTGGTTTTGTTTGCACATATTTTTCGCCTCTGCAAAAAGCTCTGCACCAAGTGGCAGCCGGGAGTCCCCTTTTATGTTATCTTCATATGTACACTGCCTCTACAGTGACAAGAGCTTGAGTGCCCTCATTTGGAAAGTGGGTCTGGTGGTAGAGGCTTAGTCTCTCAGGGTGGCTGTAGGGGTGGGAGGTGAGCTTGCTGTGAGACTGCCAGCCCACCAGTAAAACGAGGCCCATTTGCATGTAGCCCTGGGAGCAGGCGCTTCCACAGGGCTGCCATGGAGTTATTGGCCACAGACTAATCTACTCACTGTCACAACCTCCACTCCTTCATCCACCAGAGTATTAGTACCTGTCCTAAAGGACTATATGCACGTTAGCAACTCTGTGTATGTGGTCTGGCATGAAGCCTGTACACAGCTGGTGTTTAGGAAATGGCACAGGATGGCATCCTCATGATCACGGTCATATCATCATCATCACAGTGTGAGGGTATCGTTAGGGCATCAGGACCCTAGACATTTGAAGTATGGCAAGTACGGTATCCCAGGTCGCCTCATGTCCCTAATGCCCAGAAGTGTCCAGAGTTGCCAACTGCCAGCTGCTCAAGTCTGAAGGAGTAGGTGAGGCTCAAGAGGAAGGGATGGAGTCCCTCTGGGTAGTTGGCTCAGGATTGAACAAGAACATGTATTTCTTGCAGACTTACCAGGCAGCAGACCTCTGCCTTCACCTGCTGGCTTCACATACAGACTTACCAGCCTGCTATCATTATTATCTATATCACAGGAGTTAGGAGACAGTCATTTTAAGACCTGACCAAAGTCACTCAGACAGCAGTGGCAGAGACGGGAACCACAGCTGTCTGCCTTCTCAGCCCACTTGTAACCTCTGCCTGGTACTAACAGGAAGGCTCTGGTTTGAGGTTTCCTCTTCTTATGACCTATTTATTGGGTTCCTGACCCTCTGGTTGTGTCTGATGCCACATGCCATCAGGGAGAGCAGGTTTCTCCCCCCAGACAGAACTCATCTGTGGCCTTTGAGGTCAGTGACTGCATGTAGGGGTGTCTCTGCATGTTTTCCTTTGCCCCATAATAGTAGGCACTGAAAGGCAAAATGAAAACAGATATCACTAAGATGTCAACTGCCACCACTAAGAGGAGCTGAGTGGTAACTTTCTGCCTGGTTGAGGGATGGCAGGTTCCACTTCTGCCCCTACTCTCCAGCTGCTTAATCTAGGGTTGTGCAGCTGGTTTTCCCAGTAATCCTAGCCCTAGGCACATCCCATAGCCAGAGAGGGGAGAAGGCTCACTCCTGTGGTATACACTCACTAGCTATTTACAAGGCACTCAGGCCACCATGTCTCATTCTTGGGCCTTGATCTTTCTACAATGTGATATCATATGATGATGGAGATCACATCTCAAAGGATGTGCTTATAAACTGCCCAATAGCACAGCAAGTAAGAGAACCACCTCCAAGGTCAGAGTGGGCAGCAGGTGGATGTCAGCCATGTCACTAGTGTGGAGGCTGTGTGTAAGCCACATACTGTGTGCAAACCAACCACACCTACTGTGAGGTGAGAGCAGGACAGTGCATGGAAATGGAGGGCAAGCACTAGGGTGGACACTGCACAATGTTTTACTTCTCATGGCAGTACCCTATGATGAAAATCGAAAGCCAACACACTCAGCTTCTCATTACTGAGGAAAGAAACACACCCCTGCACTGTCTGATTAACTCAAGTCATTTGCCAAGGCCAGAACCACCTGGGTCATACCAAAGTCCTCGGGGAGCTGTATCCATTCCCACCTCTCACTTCTTCATGTGCTCTTCCCTCTACTTGGAATTCCTTCTTCCTTCCATCCTTTGTTCCTCCACCTGAGGTTAAGGCAGTGCTACAAATCAGGGTGGTGACTGCAGAGGAACTGAGCTTTGTCACTTGCTGGCTGCCTGAGAAGAGCCTGCTCTTCTGCTCAGACTCCACACTGATCTTTTGTCAGGCAGACTGGGATGCCATCACCTGTAGGAGCGCCTCACTCTGGGCAGCAGTGTGTCGGGCTCACACCCTACTTTCCAGCACGATGGCATAGACACAGTAGGTGTCCAATACAGTGGGATCGCGTGACATTGCCCCAGCAAGGTCAGTTGTGAATTCAACTGGATTTGATTCTCATTCAGCTCAGTTTGTGAGCAGAAGAACTGTGGGAAGAATTAAGTTTGTGAGCCGTGGATTTCTCCCCATGAGAAGTCCTACACAAAATATAAGTAGCCAACTGCATTTCGCTCCCCTTCTTTCTGGCTCTCAGTGGATGCCTCAGGAAGACCAGAGAAGTGGAAATGGAAGAGCACTCGCTTTTTTTCCTCCTTTTTTCTTCTTTTCTTTTGCTAATTCCTTTATTGAGCGGTGGGGCCCTTTCATCCTCTGAGAGGTGCAAAATGTACAATACAGAGGAAGTCTGCTGGCTCTGAGGTGGGAGGGGGGACGTTCCCTGCTCCTCATGCTTTAGCAGCCCTGGCTTGGGCTCCGCTGAGATCTCCATCCTCCTCCTCTTCACCACCAGTCTGCCTGCATTATCACATTCTGAGTGTCAGGTTCCCAGAACCAGACAGCCACCAGCAGCTGTGGAAGCCACAGGGCACCCAACCAGGGACAAGGTACAGAGTGGTCTCCTTTGTGCTTCTTCTGCTTGTCACCACCCTCTCTGATTCTTGAATTCTTCCTTTCTAAATTAAAAATAATCCCATATCATTGCTAGGCACCTTGAGCTCTTAGAGTTGAAAGTGGGTGCCAGTGGTGATGTAGTATTCACTAAATCCTCCCAGCCAACCTGCGGGGCTGGTTTCAGCAATTCTGTTTCATAACTGAGCTGAGAGGAAAAGTTGCCCAAGACCATTTGGGAAATGGACAAGGACAACTGTTGCTCCCTCCCGGAGGTGCTTGCCACCCCTGCCCCATGCCACCTGCACTAACAGGCTCACACTTACTCACTGATTCACCTCATGAGAGCTCTGAGAGCCAGCACTATGGTTTCTGCTGTGTCATAGCTGAACACAGGCAGGGGTGGAGAGATGCAGCCTCACGTGTGGGGCCGCTTGATCAATAACCACTCACCTCTGCCCTCAGTCAACGTCACACTCAAGCCAGTGCAGCACTCACACCCAAGCCTCAGACCTCTGCATGGGCCTACTTGCTTCTTGCTTCCCTTTTGAGGTCCCTACATTCCTCCCAGTGGTCTGGGCCTGCAGAGTGCAGCATGGCACAGGCAGGGGCAGCATTATCACCATCAGTAAACCAGACCACCATGGAGAAGTGCGTGGGGGGCACACAGAGGCCAGAACAGATACAAGTCAGAACTCTGGTGCAGTCTGCCCTCACCCTGGTGCAGGGCTGCCTTCTGGATCAGCCCTATCCACCCTGCAAAATCTCAGGGCACCTGCAGAGACTCCAGGTCCAGAGATATGAGGGAAGCAGAGGGCCTTTCGAGTTTCCTTTTCACTGTGGCCACTCACATCACTTGCCACTGATGGTCTGCCAGCAGCAGGTGCATCCAATGAATTGAAAACTGTCACCATCTATACCCAGAACTTTTCCATCTCTCCTGCAAAATATCTATGCCCACTCAGTACAACCCCCACCTTGCCTCCCTCAGACACTGGGGATCACTATTCTGCTTTCTGTCTCTAACTATATTTAAAAAGAAGTTTATTGCACCAAGTACAAGCGACACAAAACTTGTCATTGTAGCACTTTTTTACATCTGCTGTCCAGAGCAAAGAGTTCCTTCCTATTGCTGCATAGAAATCATAGACTTCTATCTCTAGAATGTTTGCATTTCTCACTGTGAAACTTCAAACCTATTAAGTGATAGTGCCTAGAGCTCCAGGTTTTAGCACCACCTCTGCATTGTCTGTCTCCATGAATCACGCTGCCACGAGTGCCTAGGATGAATGAACTCATGCGGTCTTTGTCCTTTCCTGACCATGCACATAGTGTCCTTGAGGTAGGTCCGTGTTGTGACATGCATCCAAATCCCTCTTCTTTTGAAGCCTGAGCAGCATTTCACGATGCAGTTATTCTGTGTTCCAGTTATCTGTGCCTTCTGCTGCAGGATGCCCCTCTCCTGAGGCCACAGTCTTCACAGGTGTGAGTCTGCTCACAGTCTGAGTCAGTGACAGACGCTCTTTGGTGAGCCTTCAATTCCCCAGGCATAAACGGAGAGCAAAGTCTCACATTGTGGGAGTAACATGAGGTTTGTTACCTACTGGCTGCCTGAGAAGAACCTGCCCTTCTGCTCAGACTCCACACTGATCTTTTGTGAGGCAGACTGGGATGCCATCACTTGTAGGAGCGCCCCACTCTGGGCAGCAGAGTGTGCAGCTGGAGCACCTCTCCAGGAGCACTGTGATCAGGAGCCCCTGATGCCTCACCCTGACTCAGAGGCTGGAGTGACCAGGTGGGAGCCTGGGGATGGAGTGTCTGCAGGCTCCCTTGCCAACACCACCACTCTCACCTGGCAAAGTCAGCCAGGTAATCAGGCCAGCTTGGAGTGGCCCCCGGGCTATAGTAGGGCAGAGGTGGCAGCAGAGCTCCTGAACTTCATTCTAAGCCTGGTGGGGAAGGCATGAATAAAGGCCTAGGGCAGTGGGCGGGCCCTTCATCCCCAGCCAGTGTCTGCAGGGGAAAAGCGGCATCCCAGGGGCCTCGTGTATGCAGCTCCTCCTCCACAGAAAGCAAGGGCGGGGCCATGCAATGGCCAGAGGGCAAAGCCTTGGGAGAACCTGGGGTAGAGGCTCAGTGTCTGGACAGGAACAGGAGGAGCCCAGTTATGGCGCGTGGCAGGGTGGGGCCCAGTCACCAGGATGAGCTGCCCCAGCTGGGGCCAAGGGGCCATGACTCAGCCTGATTGGACTGCACACACAGAACGTGTTTTGAAACTTACACATGTGCTCCACCAACATGTATGTACCCGCATTCCCTGAAAATAAGATTGAGCTGGAAAATAATCAGACTTAAAAACCAGAGATCACCAATGCCAGCCCAGACCAGCCTGTCCTTGTCTGGCCTGCCATCACCGTTCTCAGGTTCGGGGTCTGCTCTGGGGCCAGTCAGGCAAGGACAGGCTGGTTGGGGTTGGCACACTTGATCTCTCCTTTTCAAAGCACATTATTTTCCAGTTCAGTCTTATTTTCTGTGAAACACAGTAGTTCAAAAAGCAAGGTGGTTGACTACAGCCGGTTCCCTAGCCTCACCCTCAATCCCAACCTTACTACCCAAAGATGGCCACTGTTGTGGTCTTCCTTCCAACATTTGACCTTTATTATAATCAATTTTTAAGAATCTTTCATTTTCACTTTGAGCTGTGCCCAGAGAAGAACCTTAACTCTGTTCTTTCACCCAGCCATGGTACCTGTCTCCTACTTGCTACTAAGTAACGGCATAATTTTTGTTTAGATTAGTGTTTATGGGATAGCAACCACATAGATCATAACAGAGCCATACCGCATTGTGATTAAACTCAGACATTGTGGGTTTGATCCCTGGAGCTGAAATTTATGTCACATTTTCTAACTTTGTGTCATTTGCCACACTCACTCATTGGCCTCCTCAGTAGGAATTGTCAGGCAATCCTCAAGACCTCCTAACCCATGGGACAGGCAGCACATGCTCTCTTTCCTCCAGAGACCTTGGAACATCTGCTCTCACCTAGACTCTGTTCCTGCCCACTGGAGAGCTGCCATGGTACCTGGGGTCAACAGCATGGCCTGTCAACACTCTTCTGTGGATTTCATTCTGAAATATTCAATGAGCATTTCTAGATCCAGCAAGGCTCCATGCTGCAAGGTGGTGGTGCAGAGGCACTGGGTGCCTGCCCTCCCTTTGGAAGCCCAGTTAGGTGCACAAAGGGAAGTGTTGGACTAGAGGTGGGCTCGGGCCTTGAAGCTCAGCCTCTGGGAGGGTGGGGAGTCACCCAAGGCTTCCTGTAGGCCATGGCACAGGACACAGGTGGACTGGCTAAGAAGCGCTTCCCAAGAGCTCTGACAAGATATTCCAGCTGAGAGGACATTCTCTGTGGTCTCAGGACCTTGGGCAAGTATGACTCATTCTGGTCATTTCAAGTAATCAATTGGTAATGGTCATGTGAGAGGGTCCCAGTCAAGGGGGCAAGGCTCTGGGTGCCAGTCTAAGGGACTGAGGGCAAAAGGAAGCCACAGGGGTGTTAAGGAGGGGTGATACAGCCAGGACAGTGAGTGGTAAAAGTCATAGTGGCCTGGAATCAGATGGGGAGATAGGAGGGAAGTAGAGAGAAGGAGGAAGGAGAGATGGGGGCCTTTGAACTAGCAGAAGATAAAGAACAGCATGAGTACTTGGAGGCCTAGGGCTTATTGGACCTTAAGGATAGGTGGAGAACTTGACCACACAGGGAGCATGAAGAAGTTGGCTGGCATTCTCAGGTGTCTGAGAAAAAGGGTGCTTCTGTTCCATGCATTCTCCTGGGAAAGTCAAAAGTTCTTGGGGCTAGAAGAAGGCCAGGGTACTACTGTAAGATGAAGATACTAAGGGCTGGATCCCCTCTGTGTGGGACAATGGATTTTCATCTTGCTTTGGGCCTTGCCAAATAGGTAGGCAGGCCGAGAGCAAAGGAGCAGCACCCAGCAGCAAAGGAAGGGTGCTTTGACACTGAAGGACCTGCATGCATAGGGAGCAGCAGCACAGAGGCCCAGCCATCTGCAAGCCAGCCAGGCTCCTGCAATGTTTGTGGATGTGGAATAGGGCAGAGGGGAAAGAGAGCCCAGGAACGGACCTCAGAGGAGAACTGGGCCATTCATAACACAGACACACAGACACACGCACACTCACATATGCACACACAGAACACAGAGGGAGCCTGCAGATGGCATGCTGCTTCCATGCTGGAGATGGAATGGTGGTGATTTGGGCTGCATGGGGCTTTTCATGGGCCTTGGACACTTATCACTACGGACTCTTTGCTCCAAAACAAGTAAATACATATAGTCCTGTTTCCCAATTGCACTAGCTGGTGGAAGGATGCATACATTCCCTTCCTTGCAGACAGGCACTGGGCCAGCTGCCATCTAGATAATGCTCCTCCCTCTTCCAGAAGGCAGGACCCCTGGAGCATCCTGACCCAGTGAACAGTCTTACTCTATTCCTAACAGGGAGTGTTGGTAATCCTGAAGGGCCTCTAGCTTGGGGCCTGCTGTGCCCCAAGACTTTATACCCCAGAGAGGGAACTGACAGATGTCTGGGTCTGGAGCTGGAAGCCGGGGGTGGATCCACAGGTAAAGAAGAGATTGTTGCAAATGGCTCATGGGCTGGGGAAATTAAAGGTCTCCTGTATGCCCATGTCTGCAGTTCCACCTCATTGTCATTTAAACTTCAGTCCCTTAGTCTGGCCTGCTGCCTACCCCACCCAGGGATAGGACAGGGAGGCTGAGTCAGCTGCAGCTGCGGAGAACACTGTCTGCAGTGGAGAAATATCACTGTCTGGGTTCCCGGAAAAGCCACCAGTAGGTGGGGGAAGCTGCGCGCGTCAACTGCTTGTGTAGCCAGGAGAGTGGACAGGTGGAGTCCCTAAAGGTAGTTGGCTTCCTCAGACACCTCCCTCCATAACTCTCTCCAGCCTCCTCTTGCTTTCCTCTATACAGCCAAGCAGGTCTCAGCATGGCCCAGCCCACAAGTATAGCCCAGAGCTCCTACTTTCCCAGCCCTGGCTGCCACCCATATAAGGGCGGTCGGAGTGGGCTACTCGAAAAAGAAGGTAGTCTCGCTTGGCTGACCCTGTAAGTCTCATACTTAAGCTACCAAGTCCCAGATCCTTTCCTAACAGGAATGAATAAATGAATGAATAACAGAATGAATGCTCAACCTTTGCTAAATCACTCCTACTTCTGTCCCCTTGGATCAGGAGCTAGAACCCAACTGTTTCTAAAACAGGAAGGGAAATAGATGGGAAAGGGAATCTACAGATAAGATTGGGCAAAATCACTGAGCAGGTCCCTTTTTCTCTATGGAGAGAGGGAGGTCTGGGAGGAGAAGGTTGGGCATTGACCAGACGGCACCTGAACACACATTGTCATCTGGCTCCCGTGGTCTTTGAGTGGGGAAAGTGGCAGCTAAGGCTGCTGGAGCAGTTACTCTGGACCAAGTCCCAAGCTCCCACCCTGTTCTACTCCTTGGTCTTTGCATCCACCTATAGCAAGTACTTCAGCCAGAGCAAGTAGTCAGACACCAGCCCCAGGGGCATTCAGACACCTCTACTTGTCTCTTCTCACGTTGTGTCTGCTCACCAGCAAGGCAGAGGGAAGATATACGGTGATTTACAAGTCCAACAATCCAAGCAGGTCTGACAGACAGAGAAGAAAGGAGGGGTCTGGTATCTATGGTAGCATCCAAGTCTAAAAAGAATTCCAGGAAGGGACAAAAAAAAAAAAAAAAAGGGACTGTGCTGTGTGAGATTTTATGGGTGGAGCATGATAGATAGCAGGGGGTGTGGCTCTGAGGGTGGTGGCTGGAGAGAGAGCAGAGGTCTGAGAGCTGGGGCTATCCAAGGGACACAGACAGAGCCCTGCTGCACTGTGGAGGAGAAAGCAAGCCTCTAGATATGAGCCCTGCAGCTTCCTGGGGTGCATGGGAGTTGGCTTAGAAGTGGCATTGCCATGGTAAGACGGGAAGATGAGTGAGACCTCCAGGGGAGGTTGGGAAGGCTCACACCCTGTATAGCGGACAGCTGGAGGAAGTGCGGGATGTGCAAAAGCAGCCAGGAGGACCACAGCCTCCAGCATCCAAGCACTGAGGTCTTTTACAGCCTCCGTGGTTAGCAAGTAGTGAGGCACGTGAGGCCTGCTCCAAGCTCTCTGCAAGAGCAGCTCCTGCAGCTCTAGGAGATGCATGTCCTATCAGTATGCGCCATTTTTATTAGCAGCAGACAGACAATGAGAAAGAAGTTCAGGAGAGCAACACAAGGTGGCCCAGGTTGTATCACTAGTGTGTGTCACAGGAGATTTTGAACTCAGTGAAATGGGTTTAGGGCTCACATTCTGCAAGCTACACCACTGGTTTTGCAATGGGAGCGAACCTCAGAATTGCCTGGGTAGGTGGGCAGGAGCTTGTTAAAGAAGGCTGAAGTCCTCCACTCGAATTTCTTATCCAGCTATTCTGGAGAAGAATTCAAAATTTCCATTTCCTGAAAGCTTCATGGGAATGCAAAGCTACCTTTTGAGAACTTCAGTCCCCTATCCCCCAAGTGCTATGTGAACAGACTGGATGTGTGCATGTGCATGTGTGTACACACCTCTGTGTGTGTGTGTGTGTGTGTGTGTGTGTGTGTGTGTGTGTAACAGCAGGGTGGAGGATTAGCAGTGTTAGGGGACAAAAGAGAAGCTCAGTCTCTTCTTGGCCCTCAGGAATTAATGTGCAATGCAGAAGAATGAGCCACCTACAAGGGGAGAACAGTGAGATGCCACTCAGGGTTGGTGACAGAGACTGGCTGAAGAGGTTTAAGTATGGGGCACAAGGCACACATAGCACAGGTGAGGCTTCCCCAGGGCACAACATGCAGAGGGAGAGGGTAGAGCAGCAGGAAGCGCCAGAGATGGCTAGTGGGCTGCTGGTGAGGAAGGCAGGACTGCAGGTGGGCAGTGCCTGAGGCCTCCCCCAGTCCTTCCTCTCCAGGCCCCTTCCCAGTCCTTCCTAGCACCAATGCTGACAGCGAGAGGACCCTGACCTGAGGAGCACTGCAAGAGCCTGTGGTGTCTGGGGGAGAGGGAACAGAGGGAAAGGGTGCACCTCTACGGAGTCTGTGTTGAAAAGCCTAAATTCACGGGTAACCAGTGCAACCTGCCTCACGGCTTTTGAGGAAAACTTTCTGCTGTGCTCCACAGCCTTGGCCTGGTGCACACCCACCAGCGCCATCTCTCCTGCAGTTCACGGCCCAGCTTCATTAAGAGCTCTGCCAGGCGATTCGTCTCAGTCACCACTCTAATTGGGCACCAGCTGTGTTTTCTCTCAAGGACTCCTTTATGGGGCTTCTAAAATGCACACTATGGAAAAAACATAACAGTCCCGGGGTTCTATGATCATAAACCCAGGAATGTTTCTTCTCCACGAAAATAGAGTGCATCTCTCACTATGACCCAGACGATATTTTGAAAAAGGAGGAGGGAGGGTTTGAGCAGCAGAAGCTCCATTTGTTTAGGTTCTGAATAGGAAGGTTGATTGTGGTTTTGCATAATCACAGGTGCTGGTGCATAGACTGGAGGCATTTCCTGGAAAAAATGTGAGACTTGAGACCTTACGCCATGAATGGTCCCATTGATGAACAGTCACCCCCAATTGCCAGGGGGACTTTTGGTTGCTAATATTTGCTGAGCTCTTCACATGGGCCTAACTTTGTGCCAAGCCCTTGACATGGACTATCTAGCCTAAGTCCTGCAAAATCCTATGCAATATATATAAATATTCTCCCAGAGTTCACATCAGGAAACTGAGGCCCAGTAAGGTGGCATAATGTACATTCAAGGTGAAGCTTTTTACCATTAAGTGGTCAAAATGGAACTAAAACCTATGTTTGTCTCATGTCAGAATTCCTGTTCTTCAGGCTGGTGAGATAGCTCAATGGACTAACTACCACTTTGGCAAGCATAGAGACCAGGGTTCAATCCCTGGTCCCATATGCTGAGTCAGCACAGTCCCCAGGGCATGCTGAACCATTGACTGAGTCCAGGTATGGGGATGCATGCCTGTAATCCCAGCAATGGGGAGATCTGAAAAAAAAGAAAAAGCAAATCCATAAGAGTCCAAGTTGCATAGTGAGACCCTAAGCCAAACACATAAATGGACAAAAAGAAAGAAAGAAAAAAGAATGCCTGTTCTCCAACTGTGTTCTGGTTGCAAGGACTTCAGTGACACCATTGACCCCTCACTTGTACAGAGCTTCAGAGTCATGAAGTTCTTTCACGACTGCTGCCTCAGTGACCTGGAAGCCCTGCGAGATCACTTAAGTGGTCACCAGGGCTCCTGTCACCAAGGAGGACCAGAGGCACTGAAGTAACTGTTTACCCAGGTGCTCCGAGGCAATAAAGAGTGGAGTCTGATCTTTCTGACTTCTGCTCTGGAGCCAGTGTGGACTTCTGTCTTTCCCTGCTTCCAGGTACAGAGAGCTTGGAAACAGGTGTGTTTTGTGTGTGTGTGTGTGTGTGTGTGTATGCGCGCGTGCGTGCGCATATGTGTGTGTTTGTGTGTGCGCGCATGTGTGTGTGCGTGCGCGTGTGCGTGTGCACATATGTGTATGTTTGTGTGCGCGCACGCGTGTGTGTGCATGTGAGCGTGCATATGTGTGTGTGTGTTTGTGTGTGCGCGCATGCGCACATGCATGCGTGCATGCATCCATCTCATCCCATCCCTCCACATCTTACACTTCTGTTTCCCTATCTGGATTGTGTGTGTGTTTCTTCGCTGCTGTCTGTGCCTTTTCTTCAGGATGTAAACTTTACATTAGCAGGCAAGGCCTGGTCCTTCCTGTTTTCTTTTTTTTTGTCTTTTTGAGACAGGGTCTCGCTATGCAGTTCAGGCTGGCCTTGAGCTCACTTTGGTAGCCCAGGCTGGTCTCAAACTCGCACCTATCCTCCTACCTCAGCCTCCCAAGTGCTGGGTCCTTCTTGTTTTCAGTGGTTCTGGAAACTGAGCCTAGGGGCTTCGTGCTGAGTTTCATCCTTTGTGTGACAGGGTCTTTCTGAGTGGCTAATTTACCCAAGCTGATCTCAACCACCTGTCTTCCTGCTTCAGTCTCTCAGAATGATGGAATTACAGATATGTGCTGCCCCCTCCTCGTCTGACCTTTCAGGCCTTAAATAGCTAAGACTTAGGAGGTTCTTAATTAGTATTACTGTCCACTCACTCAAATAAATACTAATTTTTTTCTTTCCATAAACATGCACTGAGCATCTCCTATGTGCCAAGCACATAACTCTGCTGGAGACAGCAGTGAACCAGATAGACAAGGTTTCTAGCTACATAGAGCATTCATCCGATGGGGGCCTAGGAGGACTTACAGGCCAGCGAACAAGACCATTGCTGACGGGATTTGCTAAATGTGGGACGTAAGAGAGTGGCAATGTGACCAAAAGCTCCTGCCTCAGATGTTCACACATTAGCAGAGGCAGAGTGGGCAGTTCCACAGGGGACTCACCCCACTCACTTCGAGGAGACTGAAAGTGTCTGAGTGGGAGGTGGGAGAGAAACAAGCAAAGAGGAGGAAACAAGCATGGCCCAGCTCCAAAATGGCCATATCTGGGCAGTTCAGTGTCCATATCAGTTGGACTAAGATATGGTGTCTGACCCAAAGCTGGGCATGCTGTGCAGCTTTATCTAGATATTCAGGGCATTGTCCCTCTGTTGACCCTAGGTAAAGCAGTTTTCTCAGCAATCTGGTCTGGACAACCCATCGGGTCAAAGGGCCCTGAGAGTAAGACAAGCTTTTTGGGAAGAGGAGCCCTGCCTGTGAGGTGCAGTTTCAGTGCCATTTTGAGGAGCTTCCAGTTCGTGACCCACCACACACACTCCAGATTATCTGGCCTGATCCCGCTGTGGCAGAGCAACTCCTTGAAACAAACCTCTTGGTAGGTAGCTAGCTAGGTAGGCTGGTAGTTGAGAAGATAAACGGTCCTCTCGGCTGTGACTGGCTCTGTTTCTCTGGTCCCAACTAACTCAGCTCTGTCTACTTGGCTCAGTCGCTCAGACTCCATCCTTACCGTGAAGACTGTGTCACTGTGGGTTTAAGTCTAGGAGTAGCAGGGTAGATTTGCATCATTAAAGACTGGCTCTGGCTGCAGGGTGAAGTATGCTGTGAGGGGCGAGACATGAGGCTAGAAAGAGTTCCTGAACTAACTCTCAGCAATGGGAATGGCCTAGGAAGAGGAGAACTCACTGGAAGACATTTGAAAGCTGAATTGATAAGGGGCAGTGTCCAGTTATAGGCGGAGAGCGAGGGAGAACTACCATGAATCCCTGGTCTGTGGGCATCATAGGGCTGGCCTGTGACTCCTCCCCCTTACACCTGGCCTGTACTTATTGCACAGCTGCAAAGGAGATGATGGCCGTTGAGTCACACTGGATGGTGAGGTGCTGAGGGTGAGGAGTGTGGAATGACTTGTGAGGTATGCTGGCTTTGGGAGAGCTATCAGAGCACCGATGGCAGGCAGGAGCCCAGAGTGGACAGGGAGTGCTGTGGAGGACAGAGTTCTAGGCAGAGGTGAGTGATGGCAGGTGCGACAACCCTGAGAATGTGAGGTGAGGAGAGAGGAGGCCAGGCCTTACAGCACAAAGAGAGTGCAACATGAAGATCCCAGGTTAAGAAGGGGCCAGGGAGGACTGAGGGGTTAAGCCTGCAGTATTGGGAGGCTGCAAAGGCCCAAGCTCTCATGGACTGTGCAGCTTTGACCTCGGCCAGGACTTTCCTTAGGGCTGGCAGGGACAGAGGTCATAATGCAGTCTTCTGAGTGGGGATAGGAATCCAGGAAGGAGAGCAACAGCTATCCACTGTGGTCTTTCCTAGTCCTCCCTACAGATAGCCAAATGTTCTTCCCCAGCCCTTTCCAAAGTGCCTGATGTGGAGGTGCAGACAGACAAAGTGAGTTCAAAGTCATCGTACAGCACAAGAGTGCCGCCCAGTAGGACACCAGCTGTTCACCCACACGTTACCTTTTATGACTATGCAGACCTAGGCTGAAGGCTGGGCTGCACTGGGAGGGGCTGGGCGCCGTCTGGGTGGATCACAGCTGACTTCGAGGACTACGTGCACAACGAGAGCCTTGGGGCATGCAGGAACATTTTCTCAAGGGGAACCACCTTCCCCTGAAACAGCTTGTTCTGCTGAGTTGACAGGAGAGAGGAATGGGGACTCCTTGGTCCCGGGCCTCCTGCCAGAGCATGGAGCAGAGACGCCAGCGGCTGCACCGGTGGCAACCTCCTGTGGGCCACGCAGTGCCTCCAGCCCCCGCAGCCAACTAACACTCCAGACCCCCACAGGGTGGGCTCTGCGCCCAGAATTGTGTGATCAGAGTTTGTTTAATCCTCACAGCACTGTATCAGGCACATGTGCCCCACTGTCTTTATCTACTCATGGAGAAACCCAGCCTCATGGAGACAAAGTCACCAGACATTGTTACAGCTGGTTCTGCTGGGCGGGAAGGCTGGAAGGTTTCCCCCTAAGTGGGCAGCCATTTAGCCCTGAAGGATGGGTTCATATAATCCAGGGCGCTGGGAACATGAGAAGTCAGGCTTTTCTTTCTGGCTCTAGAAGTTTAGGTAATTCATAATACCTACCTGAGGCTCAGTCTCCCTACCTATAAGATGGGGGGATGTTGTGTACTTCACAAGACGAAGAATTTTTAAAGTTTCTCACAGAGCACCTCCAGTCAAGGGTTGGTGTCCCCAAAGTTGGTGTCCTTTTGCTTTGTGCTAGTAGAGATAAGGTCTAAATTACAGGTTGGCTCATTAGGTTCAAAGCACTGAACTCTGAATCAGACCAAGTGGGAATCAAATACTTTTTGGATACCAATGAGGTATTGATTCCAGATGAGCCATTTCCCCTTCCCAGGGGCTAGACTTTATCAACTCTAAAATATGGAGATCATTTGAGTCTCTGGCAGCCTCTGGGCAACAGTGATCCCTTTCCTACCTAGGTAGACTTCTTGAATTGCAATGGTCTCTGTTGCACTGGACCAGCAGGACAGCTGAGACCCTGAGACCCCTTCTCCTCTGACTTCCTCTGCTTGACTATGATTCTGACAGCTAGGCAGCAACTGTGCCATGGGCTAAGTCATCAGCCTCAAGAATGTATTTGCTGAGAGGCAAAGCCTGCCATAAAGATAACAGACTAATCCTGACATACATTTGCCTTACTGAGAGTGAATTCCTGTAAAGAGAGTTCTAGGAGCTTTTTGCTTTCTATCTGAAAGTACAGGTAAGTCTACTATTATAGGTTAGTATTGGGGGTTTTGGTCTGTCCTAAGCCAGGTAAAGAGAAACAGTACAGGATAAAAGGTTGATCTCTTCAGAAGACAGCATCAAGAGGACAGCAGTGTGAGGCGATCCTGTGAACCCCATATCTAGGTAAGAGTACATGGGACTTGCTGGTGGCCACAGCCAGTAAATGGCCAGGTTGGTGTCAGAGCCCAATCTACTTCATGTATCAGTCTGACAGCTATCGCGTGAATGCGAAATCCCGTTTAGTCCAAAGATGATCAATGAATGCCTCCTCTGCTCTGAGCCATCTCAACTGGTGTGAACACAGTAGTGAACAGAATTGTCTCAGTGATCTGCTTACATAGCTGGGCCCCTCCTGGGTGGCTGGTGTGAACTCCCCAACCCTAGGGGCAGTGTAGCGAAGTTAAAAGTCAGTGGATCTTATCGGCAAGGACGGGGCAAATAGGGCTGCTTAGGCATGGAAAACCTTTCCATTACTTCCATTCTCTGTGCTCTCTGTGAAGACAATAATAGCTATTTCTAATAGTCCCTGTGATGTCCAAGCAAAATAACATTTGTTAAACATAATATAGTACATGGATAGTCAATAAATTGTACTGTTAGTCAATCTGTGTTCTCCAATAATTCTATGAGTTGGTACTCTTTTGTTCACTGGCACAGAAGGAATTTGAGCCTTAGGGTTTGGATAACTTGCCCAAGGTCACACAGCTAACAAGGAGAACTCATGTTCAGTCCAGGGCCACTCAGCTCTGATGCTCAGGCGGAACTCTGAGGCTACATTTCCAAAACTCACAACTGGACCAGCCAGAGGGCCACAGAAAACCGTGCCCCCTTTGGCGCTTATGCAACAAACCATATGGACCCGTGAGCTCTTACATAACAGGCCCAATGCTAACAAGAGGAAGTTTAACAACAACACAAAAAACAGATCACATTTACAACAGACCACCATATGTTCCCCCACTCCCTGACAGCAGCCGTCCCAACTCCTACTCAGACTCCCACAGAAATTTTCTCCACAAAAAGAGTTTTATTCCCAAGTGACTCAAATGATGGATGCTTTTATAAAAAGAAAGGGTAAAAAAGAATCTGTGCTGCTTCAAAAGAAATTTGTAGTCTTATTACCTCCTCAGAAAGCCCAGCAGCCTTCAGCCTCCATTCCTCAGTCTTTGCTTGGACACTGGGCCTCTGTGACACACAGCTCATGTTCTCATGACAGAAGCAGAGATGATTTCTGGTTTTCACACCTCCAAGCCAAGTGGCCTGGTTCTCTCACTCCTTCCAGTGCACATTGTCTCACACTTGTTCATGTTCCAGAGCCCCAAGTTTGTCACAGGATTTCTGGGAGGGCCACTTCTGGAACAGAGCCCAATTCTAGCTGATTGGTTTGAGCTACAAGCATCAGACGAAGGGCTCCTGTGGATGGCTCCAGGCCAAGGCCCCTCTTACACCCTCCCCACAGCTTCATTGGGGCTCCTGCTTCCCTTTCCTTCTTCCATGCATGCCCTGCTTGGTAGTCTGAGCAGTCCTGCTGGCATGTAGCTCATGTAGTTTCACAGCTTATAGTGCATCAACATGGCCTTGGGCAGGTGGCCCCACATGCTTGTATTCTTTCCTTCCCCTGAGCAGGGCTCCAGGGCCTTCTCTATGCACCTCTAGTTCTGTGCTTCCTCCCCCTTCCACTCGGCCTACTCATCTCTCTCTTCACTCAGTCTCTTTGCTCCCAATCTCAGTTTAGCTTTCTCTTTCCCAAGGACCTTCCTGTCCTTACGGGTCTCACTCAGTCCTTGTGGCTCCTGGTAGATGTCATCCAGAACTGCATATTTCTCCTTTCAAATCCCTGATTTAAACCTGTCATGGGCATTGGGAGCACTACTGATTTGTGACTGCCTCAGATGGTTTCTGTATTGTCTCTTACCCTGCTGGGTTGGTGAGCTCCATGACAGCAAGAGCAAGAGCTGGAACAGAGTAGAAGCTTTGTAGGTGTTGAATAGACAGAGAAATAGGTCAAGTGAACAAGAGGAAGAGAGCTGCACACAGCATCCTGCCACCCCCAGGTTGGCAGCAGAAGCTTGACTTTGATGACCAGAAGCACCAACACCACTGGCAGAGGAATTTGGCACTTAAGAGCAGCAGCCCTCATGTGCTGTAACAATCACCAGAACCCAAGGCCCTACTCATCTCTCAAGGATGCCGCACCAAGGAGGAATATAGACTTCTAGAGCAGTATCTAAAGCCCAGAGTCCTCAGCTATAGATAACAAGCTAAGGGACATGGGGGCCTACCTAGGTACCAAAACTTGCCTGCCTAGGAGTGCACAACTAATGAGGTATGGGTGTAACTGAGTTCCTTGTCCTATGACCTGGTTCTGAGCTCAGAGCAGAGAAAGACAAGGACAATAATGAAAAGACAGTAATGATTCTGGGCAGCAGCTGTCACCATACCTGTGAAGGATGATGGGGGTGGGAGGACATGGCAGATGTGCAGATAGGAGCCCTTTGGCCTGGTTAGAGAACAGCAGGAGAGACATCCTGCCTCATGGCTTGCCGTGTACAGAGGACACTGCCCTGGAGAGGCTCTGGAGATGCAGGTATAACCACAGGTCCCAGGCATGATCTTCTCCAGGAAGGCAAAGATGCTGCCTTTAGATAGAAGAGCAGGGGCTGGGGAGATAGCTCCGAGGCACAAGTGCCTGCTGGGCAAGTGCAAGGTCCTGAGTTCAAACCCTGGTCCCACACACACACACACACACACACACAGATAGATAGAAGAGGAATATCCACAAATTAAAAACATAAACCTTCTTCCATCTGTTAGTCTGGTTCCCTTCCTTGTTTATCCAGGTCTCCACTGACTTTACCTCGCTTTGGAGAACACTCTGTCTAAGACAGTGGTCCTTTTGCTTATGCTCTTCCATCAGCTTTATTCTTCCATCTAACTGTAGCCCATCCTCCTACTTGATTATTTCCCATGTGCATGTGTTCATCTCTACATTTCAGGTATATCATTGGGACTTGCATGAGGCTGGAACTTTGGTCAATTTTGTCTTGTCATTGATCAGCAGCCATGAGAACAATGTGAAGCACAGTATTTCTGTACATCCTGGAAGAAGGGGTGGATAGATAGATGAATGTATGGATGAGTGGATGGATGGATGGATGGATGGATGGATAGATAGATGGATGGATGGATGAAGCTATTGTGCATTTCGAGAGCCACTGCAGTCCCAGCACTGAGGCTTATGGTGCATGTCCACTGCTCCAGGCAGTATGACTTAGATTATTTCTCTGACTCTGGCTTACTTATTTGGGCATTGGAGTTTAAGCAACCTACTGTGGTGTAATGCTCAAGCAAGAAAGTGTTAGGATGATGTTTGTAAGCTGAAAAATGCAGCTCAAATGTAACCAAGAGTGGTCATTGTACTTCAGAAAGGAAAGGAATAAGAGCCAGTGACATCTTTGGAAAGAGGAGAAGTGAGTCTCATGAATTCTCCTTCTACTCCAACCTGCTTGTAGCCTGACCCTAAACAGGCTTCTCAGCAGTTCATCTGTAGAGTGGGAAGAAACCTGTCTCAACTAAGTAAGGTCCTGGGCTGAAGCATCTTCGACCCTTTGCTGTACTGAAAGCTAAGAATGAAATAAATTCTCTCACAGCGTGTGCAGCGTTTCGTGCTATCTCAGCCCTTCCCACATTGTGCCTCAGAATCTCCCAGCTGGTCTCTTATGAGGAGGGCCAAGTGGGATTTGTAGCATCTGCTTCCTGTGGGGAGAATGGAGCTCCATGAGCACACACAGCTCTCAGCCCTAGAAGTGGGCAGAATCAAGACTTCCCTAGTGAGTCCCAGAGCCATGCTGTGGCCCCCTCGCTGGACTTGAATGCCTTCCTCATGCTACTTAAGCTATCCTGTGACTACCAGCATCTCTGTCCATCCACCCTACATCCACCCAGTGTCTCTCCTCCTGATCTCTAAAAATAAATGCTGGGGTCAGCCTCTGCCCTTCTTGTTCCTTTATGCAAGTTGAAGTCCCAATTCTTCTCACAGTGATTCGCTTCCTGATATAAATGTGTAGCATAAAAGAAAATGCTTTGCCCATGCCTTTTTCATTTGTCAATGTGAAGTGGACCGTTGCCATTTCTGCACTCATGTATTCTTGACCTCTCCTACAGTGCATACTACTCTGCTCTACAAATGCACCATAGTGGGCTCCTGCACACGCCCTTGCTGAACATCCACTGCTTTTGCTGTTGTGAAACCAGCATGCAGGCATTTGACACATCACTGGTGAGATGCTTCAAGATTTCCAGGTCATGCTGTGCATGGTGGCACATGCCTGTAATCCCAGAACTTGGGAGGCTGAGGCAGGAGGATCGGTGCGAGTTTGAGACCAGCCTGGGCTACAGAAGTGAGCTCAACGCCACCCAGAACTGTTGGTGAGACCCTATCTCAAAAAGACAAAAAAAAAAAAAAAAGATTTCCAGGTCATGTCTAGTTTTGATAAATATTCCAAATACCTTACCCCTACAGCAACTGTGTCAGCCCACTGGGGTTTTGTAACAAAATATCAAAGGCTGATGTCAACAACAAACATTCATATTCTCCTTTCCAGGCTCTTTTGGTAAACTTTTCAGAAAATATCTTTGCACAGAAGCCTCATAATATCTTATTTTCATATTTCTTGGTTTTGCCCATGATTTAGTTACTTTCTTCATTGCTGAGACAAAATACCTGACACCTGAAGTTACGGAAGGAAAGGTTCATTTAGCTCACAGTGTGTATGGATTTCAATCTTTAATCAGCTGGCTCTAAGGCAGGTTGGCAAAGGAGAAACAATTCATGGAGGGCTGAAGGCAGAAAAGCAAGCAAGAGAGAGAGGACCAGCCTCTGTCTATCCTTTGTATTCTGTCCAGGCTACCAGGATTAGGACAGAGCCAAACTAATCAGGAGGCTGATTTAGCAACCACCCATCCTGACCTTGGTACCTTTAATCAGAGCATTGTACCTTGAATCAGTCACACACTCTGGATTTAGCCATCTGCAAAGCCACCCCTCCATGACCACACTCAGCTTTGGGGGACATCTAGACACAGCCTTCAGCAGTCTACATGTTACTCTTTCTAAGTCATCACCCTTTCTCAGTGACTGGATGAGCATGCGGTTCATCCAGCCCATGGATGTCCTAAAGAAGGCCAACAATTTTACTTATATATTTATTTATTCTGGCTTCTTTATTTTATTTTTTCATGTTTTTTTAAAAATTAGTTTATTTCAACAGTTTATTTTTACAAAAACTTTTAATGTATTTTGGTCTATTTCCCAGTATTCTAATACTTAATATTTTCATTATGTCATCTTTAAAACTGTCTAAAATAAAAGTGTGTATCTGAAGCATGCACCTCTATAAATGCATTTTAAAATTTTATTATAAATTTCTACTTTTATTGTCATTCAGAGGAGAATGTTAGCGTATTTCTGCCTTTTGAAATTTTTGAAGTATGAGAACTTAATATATGATCCATTTACATGAAAGACACCAAAGATAGGCCCCAGTTTCAGGGTATATATTTTGAAATATACCAAGTTACATCTTTGTCATATTTATTTATTTATTTATTTATTTATTATTTATCCATTTAGTCACCTATCTATCAAGGACTAAGAAAATAAATTATATTTTTGGGCCATGGGCATTTCATTATTGATGTCTTCTTACTCCTACAATTTCTGCATTATGAATATTGTTACTATACTACTTGGTCCATATATTGTCTTTTCTTGGCCAGCTCAGCCCACTCTCAGGGCAGGGCTGGTGTGGCATGGGGTGCTGGGGATTGAACCTCTGAGCCTAAGCTTGCCTAAGCAGGCCCTTTAAACTGCTGAGATATCTTGCTGGTGCCTGGTTCATAGACTTACAAAATTTTGTAACATCACTGTGAGAGTCCAGGGAGATAGCTCAGAGGCATAGGCACTTACCTGGCAAGCACAGGGATCAGAGTTCAATTCCTGGCCCTACATGCCATGTGGTCTCACCCACCATGTGGCCCTGGAACCAGGTGCAGTGGCACATGCCTTTAATCTCAGTACTTGGGAAGCTGAGCCAAGAGGATTTCTATGAGTTCAACACCAGCCTAGGGGCTACAAAAGTGAGCATAAGGCCAGCTAGAACTGCATAGCAAGACCCTGTATCACAAAAAAAATCATTGTGAGTTGCACAGTATAAAATGCTTTTCCCTGTTTTTTTTTTTTTTTTTAATGTATTTGGTACAGGGTATCTCTATGCAGCTTGAATTCCTTGTGATCCTCCTGTTTGCAGCCCACCACGGAGATTACAGACATGAACTACCATGCTCGAACTTGCCCAAGGGTGGGCCAAGTGTAGCATGTCGTACTGGGGATTGAACCCTGATCCCTGTGCTTGCCTAAGCAGGTGCTTAGTCTGATGAGCTATCTCCTTGACCTTGCCCTTCCCTGTTTGAATGATTTTTTTTTCCAGAACCAGGGATTGAACTCAAGACCTTGCACTTGCCAGACAGGCACTTGTGAATGAGTATTTTTAAGCAAAATTCTGCAAATGGCAATCTCAGCTTTCTGTTTGAGTTTGTCTATTATACACTTACCCATCATTTCATTTTACAAACTTTCTGGATCATTTTGAGTTTTTCTTTATGATTCCACCTGATACTGTTGTTTACCTTACTAAGTGAGTTTATTTACAGTTATTAATATGAGATATATGCTAGACTTTTGTTGACATCATCTAATTTTATATTCCCATAATTATGTACATTTTACATATAAAAATAGATAATTTTGGAATAGCTTTACTAAGGTATGATTTGTGTGTGATTAAGCAAACTTGTGAGGTGCCATATTTCATCAAGTTTTGACATATATCTATCAATACAGATGTAGACATAGATGTAGATGTATCATGCAAACATAGCTATAATCTAGATAGTAAACATGTCCATCCTGCCCCAGGTTCTCCTTATGTACTTTGAAATCTCTCCCATCCTATTTCACTTTCCACCCACCATCCTGCCCCCAACAATGCAGGTTTGCTTTCTGTCACTACTGATTTATTTGCATTTTTAGATTTTTCTATGAGTGGGATCAGGTAATACATATTTTTCATTATTCTTTTCACTCAGCATAATTCTGAGATGCATCCATATTGTTGTATGTACAATACTCAATTCCTTCTTAGTAGCTTCCTTTTTATGTTTCTATACCATAATTTGTTTATCCTAATTGTTCCTATTGAGGAACAATTGCACAGTTTCAATTTTCAGTTTTTACAAATAAAGCTATGGCAAACATTCATATACCAGTCTTTGCAAGGATGTATACTTCTCCTTCTCCCTTAGGCAGTACCAAGCAGTGGACAGCTCATCTGCCAGGTGAACTTTCCACATCTCAAGAAAGTGCTTATTTTCCAGAGGGGCTGTGCCATCACAGACCCTCATTCTCACTCTCTAAGAATTCTATTTGCGTCACTCCTTTGCCCACCACTGAAAGGATTCATGTGATGTCATGGTATTTTGTTGTGGTTTGAACTTATAATTCTCCAGTAAGACTTACTATCCTTTCATATAATTATTACCCATCTGTGTATTTCTTTTGGAAAAATGTCAGCTCAAATCTTTTAGGTTGCTCATTTTTTATTCTGATTTGATAGTGATACAGTAATCTATAAGTCCTGTATCAGATATATGCTCTATGCTATTCATATTTTTCCCAGTCTATGAATAGTCCTATCATTTCTTCCTAGTATCTTTCAAAAATAAAGTTATAATTTTTTGGTAACTTATGAATTCATTTCAACACTACAGCTAAGAAATCTTTGTTTCTCCTATTTTCCTCTAGAAGTTTTATAGGTTTTGGTTTCATAATCAGATCTATGGTTCATTTTGAGTTAATGTTTATAAAAGATATAAGGTAAAGATCAAAGTAATGTATGTGTGTCTGGATCATTCAACTGTTCTAGCACTATTTGTTGAAAATCTTTTCTCTCCTAAATTACCCTTGTGCCACTGGGTCTCTGTGTCCTTCCTGGTTCCTGTTCCACAGTCCTCTTCTCTGCCCTCACCAGTGCTGAGGTTGGCTATGTTGGAAGCAAAATGGTAGAGACAGTGACAAGCCTGAGTCTCTGATCCCACAACGAAGGCACCTCTCCCCCTCCTTAAATTGTCGTTCACTTTCTGCAGCAGTGTCTTGTAGTTTTTAGAGTACAGGTTTTATGTATTTATGTCTATTATGTATTATCTATTCCTGAACATTGTAAACTGTTTAATGTAATTGTAAATTCCACACAGCTGGGCTGTGGCTGTGGCTTGGTGGTATGTCTCATGCCTTGCATGCACAAGGCCCTATCAACCCTCAGCACCACACAAACACACACGCACACACATACACACACATACTGCACCACACTCCCTACAGCTTAAACTCCTAATTTTCACTAACATCATAAACACTGTTATATTTAACATTAGTAACAGATCCTACAATCCTACTGAACTCACTGGTTAGGCTTTCGTTGTTGTTGTTGCTTTTGTTGTTGTTTTGGATTCCCTTTAGATTCTCTACAGAGGCAAACACATTATCTAAGACTAAGGAGTTGTATTTTTTCCCTTTCAACCTAGGTATGCTTATTTTTCTTGCCATATTGCACTAGCCAGAAACTCAATCACAATGTTCAAAAGTGCTAAGCATGCATAACATTATCTTTTCCCAGTTATTATCAAGAAGCATTCAGACTTTGATCTTTAAGTGTACGTTTTTCAAGGTGCCCTTTGCCAAATTGTGGAGGTCTCTATTTTTGCTCAAGAGGTTTTTTTTTTTTTTTTTTTTTTTTTTTTTTTTTTTTTTTTTTTTTTTTTTTTTTTTTTTTTTTTTTTTTTTTTTTTTTTTTTTTTTTTTAACTAGGAATTGATATTTATTCCATTAAGATAAATATATGGCTTTTTTTTTTCTTTTTTATCTTGTTACTAGGGTAAATATCACTCATTGACAAAAGGGAAGAAAAAGTGCAGTGGCTGATGGACTGTGTCACCTTAGGAAGTTTAGAAGCTTAACTACATTGGCTCAGCAATGCCACATCCTAGGGTGCAGAGGAACTATGCTAGAGTAGCTCATCCCTTAAAGGATATGAAAGGGACCTGCGGAAGGATGGAGGGTTCCATGTTTTTTGGAGGAGGTCCGGTCTTTGCCTTTAGCTTGCACATCGGCTTCTGGCTTCTAGTGCAGACTCTGTGGCTTCCACCTTGGATCTTTCAGCCTGCTGGTGTAGACTCATCAGCCTTCTGTCATGGACCCATCAGCCTCCTGATACGAACTTGCACAGAACACTGCAGTGAGCTCCAGAACTTTGCTCTGCAGTATGCAGACACCCTCTGCATGCTTCCTCATCCTACTCTGGCTGACTCTTGTTAAGCGCATCTTGTAATTTCCTATGCATTCGTACATCTTGTGTTATACCCATTTCTCTAGGAAAACCCTGACTGATACAAGGAAGATAGAAAATAAATTGTTAAGTAAAAAAAATAATGATAATAATAAAATAAAATAAAATTTGACAAGGTAATATGTTTCACCATAAAAAAAATCACTCACTGATTTTTTAATGTCAAATGAACTTTTCATTTCTGGAGTAAAACCTATTTGGGTATACACATTATTTCTTTTATATATTATTGGAATTATTGTGCTAGAACTTTATTAGGAACTTTAGAATCTATCTTTATGTGGAATGTTGGTCTTGATTATTTCAAGTGTAAAAATAAATCCATTCCCCTTCTACATCTTAGCTTGCATTTACGTAGGTATGGGTGCCATTCACTGTATAAACTGCTCGGCTTTGCCATTTGTTCTTTTCCTGCCATTCAGGATGGTTTCTTTCAGCTCTAGTGGTTCCTAGTTTGATTACACCTTTATGTAGCTTCTTTTGTGTTCCCTAACTTTTTTATGATATCTATTAGTTCTCTGTTATAAATGATGAAACATTTAGTGAGCTCGTCTGCCTCCTCTTAACAAAACAATGTCAGTAAAAATTCTGTGTATATTTTTGCATAGATACATATGTGACTAGGCTTATTCTTCTATTATTAGCATCTTCTGCATTTGCCCCCAATTTTTACCGTGTTTATGGTATAATTTCTTGATAGGACAAGGTTAGAAACATTAACTTCAATATATTTGCACTGGAAGGACCCAAAGCTTCACTTGAAGGTATAAAAACATACTCAAGCCCTGGTACCATAGTGCCATGACTATAGCACAGGTGAGTTGCCTAGTCTTTAAGCTAAAATCATGATATTTATTTTTCAAGAGTGCTTGGCTAGCATGTCCAAAACCCTGGAGTTCCATTCTCAGCACCATAAAAACATGATTGCTATAAGAAAAACTCATACATAAGCTGCTTAGTAAAAGCCAATGAGTAGAAAATACATAGACAATGTTATAGTTACTATTAATAAAGAAAAAAGTTGACAAACAAGCTTCTATATCGTCTGTTCCCCATCCCAAGTGCAGTGCTGGTTGCCTTACATTGCTCAACAAATTTAACCTGTACAACAGATCTTTGTGGCAAATGCAAGGAGATAAAGGAGGGGATCTGAGGAGGCTACAAATATCATGGAAGTCACCCTTCACATATACACCCGTTGTGAAATTAAGGCCCAAAAGACACCACCTGGTGAATTCTCACCACTTCTCCATAGCTACCTTCACTGTGCCAGCGGCAGTGTAAAAGTGTGCACACAATCACACACAGGCACATACACATAGGCACACATAGGTGCACACAGATGCACAAAGGCACACACACACACACACACATAGGCACACACATGTGCACACACAGGCACACGTGTGCACTGATTGTATTCTGAGAACAAACTTGGCTTCAGAGCTTGGCATACAGACAGGATACACCTGGCTGAAAAGATCTTGCTTGTTTTTCCAAATCCTGGGTTCAGAGTCTGGCTTGTAGACAAGGTGCAAATGGAAATCTCCCTGGACTCAGGCCAAGAAGAGGAGGAAGGGTGGAAGAGCACGGTGGCTCAGGGCTGCAGCAGCACCCTGGGTACCAGCTCATTCTGTGGCTTGGAGACCAGCTGGAGGGATCAGTCACTGATGCCCCTGACCTAATCATCACTTTTCCCAAGTTCCTTGGCACCCATGGACTCTCAGATTCTTTTCACAGTAGTATAGCACTATAGCTGAGGAAATGGTGGCTCAGAGAGCTCCATGTCTCACCCAAGATCACACAGCCTGGACAACTGTCCCAGAGCTGACCAGTTACTCAGTGCTTTTCTCTTAAATGACAATATTTTCCCTTTCATGCTTCTGCTAGGTGCATTATTGGGTTTCGTAGGTGCATAAGAGGAGAATTCATACTTAACTGGATACTCCAAGCCCTCAGAACTCTGGTATGTGCTGCAACAGACAAAAAGCCTGGGCTTTGTTGCCAGTGCTCATTCACTTATTTACACATTCATTCTTTCATCCTTCATTCCTGTAAAAAATTAACTGTCAAGTTCATTAGGAGCTAGGAAATATGCTTTAGGAGATTCACTATGTTATGTAGGAGACAGATTCAAAAGTCAGCTGGGAGAAAGACTAAAAGAAAAGTCCTGGGGTGTGTGGTGGACAGGAAGGCACCCTGGAAAGAGGCTGAGTGTGGCAGGAGCCCTGGCAGCTACTTGGATGGAGCTCATTGCAGTGGAGTGTGACATGGATGGAGCTCACAGCCGTGGCAGGACAGCAGCAGCCTGAGTCTCATGCAATCACAGTGACAAGGGCCAGGTCAAGTCCAGAACTAGGCAGGGAATGCATCATGCAGGTGAAGGAGAGGCATTCTTGAAGCAGGAGAGTAAGGAAATGGTTGGATTTGATCAGCAGAAAGAATGGACTAGCAGGGCTTGGACCATGAAGAAGCAGGTCAAGGTGAAGGCCTATGTGTGGAATGGGCTGGTGGCTTGATACAAGGCTTAGCACCAGTTCAGAGGGGCCTTCAGTCTGGCTTTAAACTCTGTCCCAGATGCCCCTCACTCTTGCCCTGGAAACAGAGGTCCAGCTCCGTGATTGTAAGTATCAAATAATTTAATGTATACAAAGCACTTCAGGCCTGTAATAAAAGTGAGCCTTAATTACATTGTCATCGATGGACTATGGGACCATTGTGTGTCGTGGTTGTCCCTGACCAGTCAGGGTCCTCCTCAGGGCAGGTGCCCTGTGATAGCAGAGAGCCTGGATCGGAGCTGACTCTTGATGTGTATTTGTTAAGTAAGTTAAAGATGAGACACATTGAAGAGATGTCAGAGTTAAATCATCTGTCACTGTTCCTGGCAAAAATTAGCCAGAAGTTAAGGAGGAGAATGAAAGCATTCTGAAGCATTAGAACTGGGACAGGGGTGGCCAGGGCTGAGACAAAAAGTGTGAGAGAAGGAGCTGATTCAGAAATAAGCACCTGCCAGAGGGTAAGGTGTACAGGGCTGCGGTGGGTCAGAGCCAGACGTATCAGGGCCATGCTCCTTAAATAGGTGCCTGTGCCTTATTAAGGACCTTATGCAATCGGTAGGCAGTCAATAATGTGTTGCTGAAGCATAATATAGTGACACAGGCCTGACTGTGTCCAGCCCTCTGAGAAGCTGAGGAAGTAGGATAGCAAATTCAAATCCCATCTGGGCAACTGAGACAGATCTTGTTTCAAAATTAAAAAGAAGAGAAGAAATCAGGGACTGGGTAGACAGTTTAGTGGAGGACCCATGGGTTCAAGCCCCACTAGCTTCCCACATGAAAAAAAAAAAAATCAAAAGAGTAGGGGAAGGTTTGTAAATGGCTTCCTTTTGTAGATGGCATAATTTCATGGTTGCTTTTCTTTTCCATGGTAAATGGAGGTCTGTGGAGGTAAATAAAAAAGAAAGAAAACCATCGTAATTACAGATTAAACAAGGATGAACTAACTAGTAACCAATATTTCAAGTAAATGGACATGAAGATCCATCTTTTTTTCTTTCAGAAAAAGTTATGACACATCGAGGCACTTTGTAGGATCACTTCCTTCCTAAGGTATGCTTCCAAGCTGCTAGGAAGCACGCCTAAACTCACCTACAGGGCATTTTGTAGAGCCCACATCAAAAAGTAATAGCAAGGAATCTAGAAACAGGAAAGTGCCTGGTGATACAGGAACAGTCATGATAAAGTCCTCCACAGGTGACCCTGTCTCGGGTCACACCTCAGGCCAGGTATAGGGCTGACACCTCAGCATTGCATAATGATGTTTTGGTCAAGGCAGGTACATAGCTAGGACAGCGGTCCTATAAGATCCCATCACACATGACATTGTGGTTGTTGTGATCCATGTAACTATGTTGAGCAATGTCCAAGCTATCATGAAGTGAGCTGATGATTCACTTTACAGAACATGGCCTGTCTCCCGTGACATATGACCACAGTAGACAGAAAGAATGTGCACCTAGCACCTGTGTGAAACTGGTAAACTCTTCTTCAGTTCCAGCCTGAGTAAAGTAGGGGTCTCAGTCTGGGAAGGTTTCCCCAGCCTGAAGGGTACTGGACCCAAATGCAGAGGCTCTCCTGTTGATGGACTCAGCGGAGCATCGTGTAGCGGAATGTCCCAGCCGTGGCACACACTCCTGCGTTGCTCTGAAGTCGGTCCGGAAGACTTTCCAATGCACTGTTTTCTCACCACGCTCTGGGGACCCTCTCATTACCTCACTTGATATTCCTTGACTTCTTTAGTTTTCAGCTGCAATCCTAAAAAGGCAACAAAGGTTGTCACTTTGTAGGGACCACTTGGGAAAGGTTGGGAGTGGGAAAGGAAAGCCAACATATTTAAAGTAGCATTTGTGTTCTTGTCTCCACGTGACACAGCAGCAGCTTGCTCGGGCAGCAGGAGCTGAGTGTGCTGAGATGTGGAGGCAGGACAGAGTCGGGCACTCAGGGAACTGCGCAGAATTGCCTGGCTGGAAATGGTGCTGTGAATGCAGAGGGAAAGTAGATGAAAGGGATCAGGACTACATGGTGAAGAGCTTTGTGTGCCAAAGAACAGGGAGCTAATCTTTGGGGTGAGGGTGGGGGGAACACACATTAGCAAAAGCCTGAGGCAAAATAGAACTACCTTCTTTCTAAACTTGTAATCTCTTTGCCTCAGCTTCCCAGAGCGTTGCAACTGCAGGCAGGAAGTACCATATCTAGCTTTTTAAAAAAACAGTAGCTTCTGTCCACTGTGTGGCCTTTGCCACCAATAGCTTGCTGGCTGCTGGGTCCAAAGATCAGCACATCAGTGTCTGGTCACTGTATCAGCATACATGACTCAGCCACTCCCACCTATAGAGACTCAAGACAGGAAGTAGGCATCTCACTCCAGCCATGGCCCAGTCAAGTGGACACTGACCATCAAGGATCCCTAAAGACCAGCAGGTGTGGCCCGAGGGCCATACAGTCTTCACTTTTTTCATGAGACTCACTGTGGCATCCATATGACAGGGACCCTGGCGACTGCTACCTGTAGCCTATGAAGAGTTCTAGCTTGCACCTGACAATGATTCCAGCCTGAGAATATTATATAATAAATTTTCTGTTTAACCTCTTAAAAAAATAAAAAAACAGTAGCAAGCTGAACAAAATCGGGCACTCCAGGAATCATGAAACTAATTTCTCCCCTCAGTTTTTTTAGTGCTGTTTTGCCCTGGGCATTTACTAATGTGTGCTCCATCCATCCATACCTGAAACACCACTCCCAAGGAAATGTACCTCAGATAGGAAAAGAGGAAAGGAAAGGAATGGAAAGGAAAGAAAAGAAAAGAAAAGAAAAGAAAAGAAAAGAAAAGAAAAATGTACCTCAGGGAGCTGGTGACTACAGATAGCATTTCCCTACTTCTGTGAGCCCTCAGGCTCTTCAAGCTCTGCCTCAAGCATGGTCCTGGAGATGAATCAGGGCCCGGCCCACAGAGGTACAGAGGTAGGAGCAGAGCCTTCTGTCCTCTAATCATCCCACTTCAAAAGGCCCTGAACTCCTGGTGTAAACTCAGTTACTGTCATTCTCTCAAGAATAGTACTTGAAAATAAGAGACTGGGCCAAAAACCATATTCTTGACAGGCTACAGTTTTGTATTTCCTTGAATTTCCAAATATCTGTGTCAAAATTGTGTAACTGCTTATATCACATTGTATGGAAAGTTATTAGAATATCAATGATGGTCAGAAAATAT
>PVJA010023918.1:0-32204 GCA_004027025.1 Myocastor coypus | reverse complement strand
AGAAGAAGAAGAAGAAGAAGAAGAAGAAGAAGAAGAAGAAGAAGAAGAAGAAGAAGAAGAAAAGAAGACTATGAGAAATGAAGCAATGAAATGATAACTTCTCCATAAATATGTTTCTTTAAGGAAGAACTAGATCTTAAAGTCCTAGTTGTGATTTAGTTTGAAAAGCATGATATATTCTTTGTAGCTTCTGTCCAATATAGATAACTGACTTATTACAAGGTCTCTTTTTCTTGTTGTTATTTTTATTGATGAGAGTTATAGAAATGTTTCTTGTAGGACACTACCCTGAAAGCAATTCACTTGCATGCATTTCTCACTTCTCAGTTCATTTCTTATATGAATTTCAAAACATAGCAGTATTTTAAGATGCATTGTTTCTGGAGAACCAGAATTTTTTTTTTTTTTTTTTTAGGTATGATCAATGATATATAAAAGACACAGGAAAGAGGAAAAATTATTTTGGTGGTATTTTCATTGGGAGTTTTTGCATTAGAAGAAAAATGTAACAAACAATAAGTGCTGCCTGTAAACATCACTTAAAAGAAATGTTATGCTTGAAAAAAGGAATACTTGTTGGAAATATTTTAAGTTAACTTGAAGTTTTATGTTTCACAGGTAAAAAAAAGCCTTTATACTTGTATATACCATATTAACGATTTAAAATTATGTGTTTCTCTAAAGGGAAATTAAATTACATTAACTGGCTCTACAAATGCAGATCATAAGAAAATAACTTACCAAAGAGAAATATGTCATATTCAGGGCCTGGCAGGATGTCTCAGTGGTCTAAAGTGCCTGCTTAGGAAAGCTTAGGCGGCTGCAGGGATTGCGGTTCAATCCCTGTCACCACATGCTGTGCCAGCCCTGCAGGGCAGGCTGAGCCGGCCATAAAAATAAATAAATAAACAAACAAAAGTTCTGAAACAAGAAAAAACAATAAATAACATAAAAAATTCTTAAAAAAGAAATATGTCATATTTAATAGAAAAATCAGGGTTTGTGCTTAGTTGTGTATTTAAAATTTGTAAGCATAAAGCCAGTTTAAATTTTATATTTCTTGGTCTATGATAACTACTGAATTTTATAAGATAAAACCGTAGCAATGAAATTACCTATTAATTGTAAGATCTTAAAATGCTCCTATAAATTTAGATTAGAAAGCACTGAGAATTGGAGGCATCTTAGTCTTAGTTTTATCCAAGTTAGTTGTACTAAAATTGATGTAAATGTAAAATTACAATGGAAAGTCTGTATTTTTACAGCATAAAAACAGATAAGTGGTTCACCTAGGCTGAAGTCCTTTTGTAAAATATTTCTGAAATCTGTTAGCTTTTTGTTATTTAAGACAAAAGTGAAGAAAATGCAGGTGTGGAAAGATGACATAAATAATCACTGAGGTGAAAGTGGCTGCACCGTGTATTCCAGCAGTAGCCAATATCTGTCTCTCTTTAATCAAGAAACCATATTCAAGATCCTCAAAGTCAAAAATACAGTGGCCTTCATTTGACATAATTGATCTCTACTTCTGCTCCTTGGCTATTTTCTTACCTTTGTGAGTTGGTGTTTCAGTTACTCTTCTCTCGTTGCTGGGACAAATACCCAACACCTAAAATGAAGAAAAGAAAGGTTTAGCTCACAGTTACTGAAGGTTTCAGTCCATACTTGGCTGGCTCCAAGGTAGAGTGGCACATGGCAGAGAGCAACCTGCCATGTGGCAAAGAGCAAGAAAGCAAAAGGGAGAAGTAGCAACAACAACGATCACTTCGTGCAATACAGTGACCATTGGTGATCCGCTATTTATTTAACACAATTCTGTATCATTTTTTAATTTTTTATGACTTTCAATAAGAAATGACAATGTATAACAACGTGACAGTTTCAAAACACATTAGTAGTACATTTCAATATTTGATATAATGCATATTGTTGTCATTTTACTTATACAGAGCACAGGGTGTAGATGTTATAATTTTTCAAAACCAAACTTTTCTCATTGAACTAAGAGAAAGTAGTTGTATACATAATCCAGTGTTCAATAATCACAGTGGGTTATTGGTAAAACTGGCAATGTCAGAAGCTTGTGATTTAAGCATTTCATAGCTTAGCATTTTAATGTAGCTTTCCATTTTATGCCTTGTAGCTAAACTTTTCTGCTGGATGGTTAAGGGCAAGTTTAAGCAAGACCTGTATAACAAAACATGGAACTTTTGTAGCTCTCAAAGTCAGTCAGATTCCCTCAGGATTTACTTTGGAACCATGCATAGTGCTTTGTAGAACTGTTGTCAGTGTCAGCCATCTGGGTGAGTCACGGCCATTGCTTGACCAGTTTGCTCTCTGTGAAAGACTGAGAGAATGTTTTTTCTCTAGGTGACTCTCCTTTGGCACACTATGTATCTGCAATCCCTTTCCTCTCTAGCCCCATAATCTCCTGAAACAGAAAATGTGTTGAACCACTGAGTTATAGGATGTTATGACACAGGTTCTCTTTTGTCCTGAGTCCTCACTGACCTTGAAGGGCCAAAATATTGGCTATCCTTGCAAGCTTTCTAGCTTTTTCTCTCATTTTTGGTCTGTAAACATGTTCTTAACCCTTAAGAAGAAAAGTATTACTCTATAACGTAGGTACTTGAGCGTGACATATTATCTTTCTGAGTATCAAACATCTTAGACTTAACTTGGAATTGATATTTTCTATCAATCATTGTTGTTCTAATAAATCTCTATAGAATGTGATAAAAGCAGTTACACATTTTTACACATTTAGGAAACTAAGTATATACAAAATTGGAACCTGGCCTTCACCCGCCCACACTGACTGACCTGGGCCTGTGTATCATTTCTAATGCTGCTTTTAATTACTATTTTGTATTCCTTAACAAGCAAAAAATAAAATTGTTCATAATAGTTTTTTTTGACTGACAGCACTTCATATAGATAGATAGATTATCTTTAATATATAATTTAATAGTAATAGTCCTCAGTTCTTTGGTTTTTGTATTTTAGGGAAGGTTCTACAGGGATTTCAGGGTCTCACTACTAGGTTGGACTCATAGTGATCTGCCAGTTTACAGCCTTCCAAGAGCCAGGATTACAGGCTTGCACCATCAAGCCCTGTCTTAATCACTGTCTCAGTCCACCCCAGGGGCAGGGCTGGCATGGCAGGCCCAGGGATTGAACTTCACGCCCCTGCACCTGCTTGCAGGTGCTTTAATCCACTGAGACATTTGGCTGGCCCCCTCAGTTCTTTAAAGTTTCTACCCCAAGTCCATTAAGCAAGTTTTTCAAACAAAGAGGAACTGTATTATTCTTACAATTAGCTAAATTTTCTCTGGGTTTCACTTAACATTTAGTTGAAGCAAGCTATCCAAAGCCAATGTCCAGAAAAAATATAGCATTTAATTAGTATTTTGTTTCAAAGTCATGTGGAACCAGCAGTCAAGACATTCATAAATGGTTCAGTGAAAGAATTCATCAAGCCATAGAATCACATTGTTTCATGTCGCCATTTTTTGTATATAATCTTTAGAATACTGTAACATGAAATGAGATTTTTTTTTCAGAATGTGAACTTAGAGTAACACTAGTAGGATATAAGTTTGTGGTAGTTTATATCATAATTAGTAAAAGATCAGTAATGTCAGGAATATGAAACAAATGTTATTTATGAAAATCTTCTTAGGCTTTAATACTGCATGCTTTTTAATATGGTACTTTTCAGTATTATGAAAGCTTAGTTCTATTTTTAATAAGTCACAAGAAGGCTATATACTTTGCCAAATTATCACACAACAAATATTTCGTGTCTTTAGGGCTCGACACCCAGTACTTTTATTTCAAAACCCAATTGTTTTGAAAGAACAAAAGTTTTCTCTTAGCAAAAGTTTCCTAAGAGAATACAATTTACCAGGAGACCTAGAGATTTCCACACACACACACATTTTGTCTTTCAAAAACCACTTAGGATTTTTCTATTTATGGATTTCTCCGTACTTGGCACACACTGAATTAAAATCTTCTGCCTTGGAGTGCATCCTTGGAAACAACATTATTGTCAACCAAAAGTGTATTCATTTGGGACTTGAAATAACTAATAAATGTAAGCAGAGACAGAGAACATAAACAACAGTGACCAAAAGAGGCTGCACAGCTGAAAGCTATAATTTTAGCAACTGTTGGAAGGAGGATTTTTTTTTTTTCTCTTCTTTGTTTTTCAGAACAAAAGCATCACACACCTTTCTATTTTATCTTCCTTTTGACTGCCTCTGGGGTGTAGGGAAAAGAGAGAAGTAGTGGAGCAATCTTCTTGGTGCTGTTGTATCCATTATGTCTTGGGAGTTCAGTCCTTAAAAGGTGGTATTCATGTTATCATTCAAATGCCCTGACATTTGGCATATTTTCTGGTAAACTAAACAGTGAGGCAGTGAAGTTTGCAGGAATGACATGTAGAAATGTTTTTGCATGTAGTTTGCAGCTGGCCTGTGTGAACAGCAAACTGTGATCTTACCAGTAGATCAAGACTGATCACAGATTCACGGGGTTTTATACTCATGGTGTTTAAGATGTTTTCCAATATTTAACTTTAGTCAGTGGAAAGATGCAGCAGTTTCCTCTGATCATGTTACATGGATTCCCTTTCCCCAAACGCTCAAGAATACTCAAGAATGACACAGAATGAGTGACTAGACCCAAGGCTAAAAGAATTAAAATGAGAATAATTACAAACAAAATTTACTTACATAGCTCTGATGTTTTGTCTCTTGTATAAGTAGACACACTCGTATATCAAACCCATGGTATTTCACCTTATATTTGTTCTACAATCTCAGGGGTTGAGTTGTAGTGATTTATCTGAATGGTATATTTGGCAAGCATAACTCAATGTGTTTACTGCAAATTCAGCCTTCTTTTTAAAAAGTTATTTGCGTACTTATTATGTATTTAGTAGTCTATAAGATCTACAGGGTCTCACTACCCAGATCGAACTCATAGTGATCCTCGTTTTTAGCCTCCCAAGAGCCAGGATTTTAGACGTGTGCCACCAAGCCCAGTCTCAATCTCTATCTCAGCATGCCCCAGGGCGGGGCCAGCATGGCACAATGGGGATCAAACCCCAGTCCCTGCTGCAGAAACTTTAATTCGCTGAGCTAGCCGGCTGGCCCTCAACCCTCAGTCCTCAAGCCTCCTTTTAAGAAGCCTACTTTCTCTCAGTAGTGGTTCATATTTTTTTTCAGAGTCATCTCTCCCCATGTTTCAGAGGCGCCTGCTCTTTTCTAGTCCTGAAGTAATCTGGTAAAAGTGGTTGATTAATTCTAGGGCTCTGTCAGTTTACCCATTTGTCTTATGTCTCAATTTATTCAACCATTTGGTAGAAACAAAAGGTATTTGCTAGGTTTCCTTTAAGGTGACTAAAATGATGAGGGCAGAAAGACTGGATTGCTTATTTAGGCAAATATTTCTTTTTCTCTTTCTTTCTTTCTTTCTCTCTCTCTCTCTCTCTCTCTCTCTCTCTCTCTCTCTTTCTTTCTTTCTTTCTTTCTTTCTTTCTTTCTTTCTTTCGAGGGACTGGGGTTCAAACTCAGGACCTTGAGCTTGCCAGGAAGGCACTTGTGACATGAGGCTATCTTCCTAGCCTGACAAACGTTTCTTAAATTTTGTTGAGCATTAGTGTTTTAGCTGAACAATTTCCGAATTAAACAAATAAAATTATACATGGCTTTGATTTTGTTCCACATGATATTATTTCTTGAAGGCTTTGATATATAATATGTATAATAAATATTTTAAAGAATAACAACTATATGGGTTTAAAATCTTTTTTCCTATAAATTACTCTTTGTTCCTTTATTGTTTAAAAATACTGATATTTAATTATTTGAAAACATGGTAACAAATATTTCTTCATATTTAGATAAATCTTTGTCAATAAAATTGGGAAAATCATACCAAGTTTTGATTCCATATGTCAAAAAATTCTTTAAATTTATAGATATCCAGAGATGTATAGTAAGAAATAAAGACGATGATTCTGGGAAAACTACAGTTGCATTTTCAGCTTTAATGAAAGTGCTAAATGAAGTGTTTGTAAAATATGAGGAAGAGTTGGTTAGTAAGATACTCAGTATGTTTAATCTCACAAGTCACAAAACTCCAAATGAGAAAATGCACACTACATTTAGCCTCAAGAACTAAAACTCTTCAAAAGAGTTTCTGTACATTGGCAACGACACATTTGCTAATGACGAGATGTTATTTCTTGTTTCAAAATGAACATAGTCGATGTGGTATTTTCTATTTGAATTTTAGTTTTCTTCAAAAAGATCAACTCTAAAAATTAGAAAATAATCCCTACTTTCCTTGGTTGAACACTAAGAATGATGATCAAAAAGGTTAAAAGTGATACAGAAATGAATACAATAGGAAAATAAGGAAAAGCCTCAATCAAGTAGACCAGATGATCACTGCAAAGCTCTATTCTTTAAGAGACTAAAAGTAATCAAGCTGAATTTGATATTGTTTATTAGGAAACAGGAGTCGATAATAATAAATCGCATACAGAATGAAAAGGAAAATAAACAGTATTCAAAGTAAAATAAAATGTTATAGTTGAACAGAATAAATATTATGTCATTACGTTCAAATGTTCAGAGGGAAAAAATGTTATTTCCTTGAAAGTGTATGTAGTTTAAAAATTGTGATTTAGAAACAAAAATGTGCACAAAGACATTACTGAGTTGCTAAAATTTTCCTTTCCAAATTACCAAATGGAGCTTATTTTGTAGGTGGCTTCTTATAAAAGGAAGTTAATAAGCTTTGTAAGTTCTTTAGCTGATAAAATAAAAAAAGTTGAAAAGTCATTTGGCCAGTATAATAAAACTTTGAAGCAAGTGGGAAACAAACTCTTAAAAGGAAAATTACTGATGGATATCACTGTGGATGTTGTGTAAAATCCTGCAAGCTATTAAAAAAAGGAATTCAAGAATATCTCCCAACTAAAACTTTGGTTTACTTGTGAGAAATAGAAAATCTATGCCCATATTTTAAAATTAAAAGAAAATACAAGTGAACAAAGATTAGATTATAATAATTCAATGATTGGAGGGAGGCAGTTGGTGATATTCAAGCCTCATTTATTATTAAAATAAGGAAGGGTAAAGCATTTTATACATTAGAAATAGGGATTAGTGTTATTCACATGTGATATTCAACTTCTATTTTCTCCCTGCTGTCTTCATGTCTACCTCTATAGTACATTTGACCTCATATTTAGTGATGAAATATTAGAAATAATTCATCTCACTTTAGAATAGGACAGAAATTCTTTTTGATCCTATTCTAATGAGTATTGTATAAAATCACTAAAATAATTCAAGAGAATACTAAAATGATCACTAAATATAACAAAAAAATAATTGAAGAGAATATACTGCCACAATTAACTGCCTAGTTAAGAAACTTAAAGTTTGATTGGGTAGATGCAATATCTTTGCTTAAAAATGCATTATGTTTCTTAAAGTGAGGAATATTTTATGGATTGAAGATTTAAGAGGAAAACTGGAAAATTATGGTATAGAGAAATAATTATTGTCAAACCATAAAATTTCTAGAATGCAAAAACTTATTTTTTTCTATAAAATTTTCTTGTACTCATTTTTGGAATCACCAATTTTTCAGCTTCTTCTAGTGCTACTTGTGTCCCAAAGCGATTATTATTACACGTCTAAAGGACAACATGTAAAACTGATAAAAGAAGAAAAATGTATGCTCAAAGATAATTCATTTGTGAAAAATCTTTGTTCTCAAAATAATCTGAGTTTACAGTGGCAAAAAGTTTATTATAAAAGGCTTATTATAAAAATTATCAATTTTGAGATAGTTAAATTGAATTCCGAAATACATAGAAAATTGCTAAAAAATATAAACTTATTATTAAAAAGGGTAATGATTAATAACTTAACTTTCAGGAGTCATAATTTACTACAAAAGTATAATAATTTAATTGTATTACTGATGTTCACTGATAAATAAATAGTGGCATTGAGTAGGTAAAATAGGACCAAATTCAAAATAGCAAATAAAATAAGTAAAAGTAAAAAACAATAAATGATTCTCTGAAACAAAAAGTGTGTTATCCACGTGGAAACAAATATATTTATAACACACAATTAAGAGCAATACAATACATTGAAATTTAAGATTTTTTGAACGAAATATTTAATTGAAACACTAGGTTATGGAAGGATTTTTTAATATAAAATTCAAAAAGTACTAACTGCACAAAATATACCATCTTTACCAATGTCATCAGAAATTTTAAAAGAATTCTGTGAGTGAGAAGTGTAAGTAAAAACTATGCTTCAAGAAAATCTGAAAATTATACAAGTGCATAATTGAATAATCCAGTTAAAAGGGTCTTAGGGTATAATCTCTGATTCACAGAAGAGAGTCCTGAAACATCCAAAGAAACAGATTTTCAACCTCACCAACAATCAGAGAAATGTATTAAAATAACAGTATATAGTATTATTACAATAAAATCCAATTAAAAATGAACAAATGACTGTGTTAGACATTTCCCCAAAGAAGAAATACTGAAGACCCTAAAACACAAGAAAAGATATTTAGCATTAGTAATTGTTAGGGAAGTAAACATCAAACTATGATGAGATATGGCTTGCAAACACTAGGCTGACTGTTACAAAAACAAAACAAACTTTACTCTGGACCTCGTTTTGCACTCTTGTAATTCCAACACCCACTGTGGAGGCTGAGACAAAAGCTTTGCAAGTTCATGGCCAGCCCGGACTGTGTAGCAAAGCCTTCTAGCAAAATATCACGAAGGAAAAATAAAGCAGAAAAGAAAGAAAAGAAGAAAAAAGAATGAAGGTACGAAGAGAACAGCAACAGAAAGAAAACAGTTGCTAATATTGGTGAAAATGTGTGGAAAGTAGAACATTCCGCAATTGTTGGTGAGAATCTACATTAATAAAATCACTAACGGAAATCCAGCGATGGTTTGTGGAATAAATTGAACGTAGAAGCTCTATATCCTGATAGAGTGATTCTGTTTCTGTGTGTATATGCCAAAATGAATAAAACAGGGACTTAGGTATTGTACACTCACAACAGGGCAAAAGTGAAAATAACCCAAATGTCCATGGCTGATCATCGGAGACACAAAATATGATTTAAACATATAATAGATTCCTCAGCGTTACAAAGGGATGGGATCCTGATACATGCTTCAACATGGATCACCTGTGAAAACATACTAAGTGAAATAAGACCACATACTAAAGGTCATTATACCATCACACTTACATGAGGTGTCTCGTGTAAGCAGATTCATAGAAACAAAACCAGATGGGAGTCGAAAATGAAGTCATTGTTCAATGGCTGTGGACTTTCACTTTGAGAAGATGAAAAGGTTCTGGTATTGATGAGTGACAGCACTGTGAACGGGTTTAACAGGGCTGAACTGCATGCATGATAATCATTTAAAATAATGAACTTTGTGCTATATATAGTGTACCGCGTTAACACACAAAATAATGTTGTTGTACCACTTGCATGTAGAAGAAAATAAAGGTCTCATTTGTTGATGAGAATGTGAAAGCTCAGGGAATTACTCTTTTTATTATTTTCTTGATACGGAGGATTGAATCCTGAATATTCAGAGTGAGTGACACTACCAGTCCTCTCAACTTAATTAATTAGTGCTTAATGAAGTAATTATTGATAGTAGAACTTTTATGGTTTTAGATTAGGTAAAATGTTAGATGCAATATGTGCTTGTATTTGAGGTTTATAATATTATTTGTGTGGTGCTGAATGAAAATTAATAGATCCTTTCAGAAAGTACCAAAGAGAGCCGGACTGATAGCTCCACAGGCTAAAAAGTGCCTGCTTGGCAGAGTGTGGTGGTGGGGATTTGATCCCACGTGTGCCATGCCGGTCCCAACCCAGGGTGCGCTGAGACAGCAATTGAGACTGTGACAAGTGGCGCGCACCTGTAATCCCAGCAACCGGGAGGCTGTAAACAGGAAAATAGCTACCAGTCCGATTTGTGCAGTGAGATCCTGAAAATAAATAAATACATAATAAATGAATAAATAAATAAATACTGAACAGTCCAATGCTCAAACAACTTCATATTTACGGTTAATGTTTTTCATAAACTTTATTTTTTATTTTTTATTTTTTGTTTTTTGAGACAAGGCCTCACTATGCAGTTCAGGCTGGCCTTGACCTCACTTTTGTAGCCCAGGCTTGTCTCAAACTCGCATCAATCCTCCTGCCTCAGCCTCCCTAGTGCTGGGATTACAGGTGTGTGCCACTTGTCACATAAACTTTAACTTGTAGAAGGTTCTAGAGTCAAAGTCTTCAGTAAATGTTAGAGACATGTACACTTTTTTCCAATAATAGTAAAATATATTGTTAGTAGCAATTAATATGAGTAATAGCTTATCTTCTCTTCATCTTCTGGAAGGCCCCAATAGAAATCTGTGTGAGAAAACTTAGCATTATGGAAAAAATAAATGCTCATGCCAAGCTGGTTCTCATGGTGTTTCTAATCAACTCCACCCTTTCTTCATTTGAAGTTGTCCAGGAAACACCACAGCATGTACAGAAACCGCAGCTTCCTGAAAAGCAGAGCCAGAAGCACTGGGCTTTCCGTCTGTCCTTTCTGGAATTTCCTGCCACCATGTTGCTGAGTGATTCTCTGATTTATACCATAGCGTGGGCTGCTTTTAAAGTCTCTTAGCTGCAGTGTGGGGTGGAGTACAGCACACGAGGTGTAGCTTTGCTGAGCTTACAGCGTAAGCTTTGCAAGCTTACCAGGCATCTCATCTTATTGCCTTCATCTCCTCTCTGCTCGTAATAATATCACTTTGCTCTACCTGCTCTCTGAGTGTCCTGGCTCCCTCCCTGGACTTAGATTACAGCTGCAAATTGAGCAAACTAAAATGACAACCATTGTGGAGATCCTGCTTTGTGTTCAACAAGTAAGTAAAAACAATTAAATATGACTTGCTTAAAAATTGTCTAATTCTCAACTGTTTGTCTTGGTTTTTTCATTACTGAGACCAAATATCTGACACCCAAAGTGAAAGGGGAAAAGGTTTGTTTAGCTCACAGTTTGTAGAGGTTTCAGTCCATAGTAGGCTGGCTCTAGCGCAAGATAACGTGGCAGACGGGAATCAGAGAGGGGAAGCAATTCACAGAGGCACAAGCCAGGAAAAACAACAAGCTGAGGACCTTACCAGTCTCTACTTATCCCTCATATTTTACCCAGGCTACCAGTCCCTAAGGCAGGTAGCACGCACACCAGTAATCCTAATGGCCTTGATCCTGCATCGCAGCAAGGTTCAATCCCAGTGTCACACACCCCAGATCCAGCCACTTCTGGAAAAGCCCACTTATTATATTACTGCATGAAGCTTTGGGAGACATCTAGACACAAGGCATAACACTATTAGTCCCTGAAATTCTATGAAGTAGTGTAAGAATGCACACATCTTAGCTGGATGTGCTGGCAGGCACCTCTAATCCCAGCACTCGGAAAGCTGAGGCAGGAGAATCACTGAGGATTCAAGGCCAACCTGGGGTAACTAAGAAAGTTCAAGGCTAAGTGTCATATTTTTCCTTTGGGTAGAGCATCACAGTCTAATGTAAACAATGCAGAAAAGAATCCTGACACATAAGGAATAAACGAGATATTTATTGAGCAGTTTCTGGATCACTGAAAATACATAAGGGGAAGAGAGTTATTTATGAGAACAAACTGCAAGCTGCGATAGAAGCAAACACGGCAACCTGTTAAAACATAGGATTTGGAATATTTGTTCCTCAGTTCTGAAGATTGACCACATTTGCAGCAAAATATTAATATGGTTTCATTAATTCTTTTCATACTAATTTTTATAATTTATTTTGAGGCTCAAACCTCAGACTATATGTTTATTTGCGTCATAGGCTATTTGCAAATTTTAGTGCCAGAATCTCTTTACACTGTTGCTTGCATAAAATAAATTTTAAGGTATTTTGATAAAAGAAGACCCATGTTATAATTTTATTTTAAAAATGTATGTTCTTATCAATATATAATTTAATAAAATATCTAGAAATATTGCTCTTTGATTCTGTAGTGCCTTTAATTGGTATATACACAGGACCAGACAAATAGCTCTGTGGATTAAAGCACCTGTGGGAAGCACAGATGCTGGAGGTTCAATCCCTAGGCCTGTTGCACCAGCCCCACCCCTGGTGCACACTGAGATGGCAGTTGACCACACTGGGTATGGTGGTGTGTGCCTGGAATCCCAGCTCTTGGAAGGTTATAAACAGGCGAAGCACCATGAGTCTGATCTAATAGTGAGACCCTGAATATCCTCTAGATAGTAGTAATAATAATAATAATAATAATAATAATATTATTATTATTATTATTATTAATATTATTATTATTATATTTCCTAAAAAATAATAATAATAGGCATGGATACTATTTGAGTGCACTGTGCATTTTCACTTTACTTATTAACTACTTATATTTATTAGTTCACCTCACTTTAATATTCATGTTGGCATAACCTATTAAAAATTGTGCATGCACAGGGCCCAGCGGGATGGCTCAGTGGTCTAAAGCGCCTGCTTGGGAAAGCTTGGGCGGCTTCAGGGACCGCGGTTCGATCCCCGGCACCACATGCTGCACCAGCCCTGCTGTCAGGGCGCGGGCTGAGCCAGCCATAAAAATGAGTCAATAAGCACATAAAGGTTATGAAACAAGAAAAACATAAATAAATAAAAAAAATAAATAAAAATAAAAAATTATGCATGGCTATCATTAAACAACACTAAACTACATTTGTATCAATGTATATTCAACTATTGGAAAATTGTGTATTATCTTTTAACAGCTTATTGAAAATTAGGATTTACAGCAAACATTATATCATTTATTCATGTGAAGATGCTTTGTTTCAAGTCTTTTTTTTTTAATATAATTTTTTATTTTATTTATTTATTTATTTTTTGTTTCAGAACCTTTGTTTGTTTATTCACTCATTTTTATGGCCGGCTCAGCCCGCCCCAACGGCAGGGCTGGCGAAGCATGTGGTGCCGGGGATTGAACCGAAGTCCCTGAAGCTGCCCAAGCTTTCCCAAACAGGCGCTTGAGACCACTGAGCCATCCCGTCGGGCCCGTTGTTTCAAGTCTTTCCTTGACTAGTGTGTGAAGAAAAATGATGATGATGCAAGATTTTTTGCCATCTTATTCTCCACTTAAGGGCAAGGAAATTTAAAGTTTTAGCCTATAGATCATGTTGCCTTGGATTTGCTATAGCATCTTAACAAGTCTTTAATCATCTTGATAGATGTTTCTTGATAAAATTTTAAAGGAACAGTTTTACATTTTTGCACAAAATCTTATTTTTCTTGCTATTTAAAATTTTACTGACTTCTGCTTTTGTCTATTATGCTGAATAATTTAAATATTTTATTTTTATCAAGATTGGCCAGTACTTTTGAAAAATTTATGTGTTCTGTGTTGTGTATCACCGAGGTTTCAGTGTTTAATTATTAAAATAGTTCAGCATCAACCAGGGGTTGTCTATTCCTTAAAGAATGCCAAATAAAATACAATTCATATTTTAGAACTATACTGTACTGTGTGTTAGGTCTGCACAGAAGAGACAGTGCACTGAAACTGGGGTTGACCAACTGTGGAAGAAAGAGTGGATAGGGAGAGAAGGAGGGACTGAAATACCAGAACTGGCCGCTGATTCATTATCACAAATATAAGTTTGAAGTTTAACTCTATGATATAGACAGGAACACTGAGAATCCATGTTGGTTAGCAAGAGTGAAAGGTACTCAGAACACCCTTAAAATGAATAACGAATATGAGGAATTTTGATAATTAATTTAAAACTATGCCTTGTTAAAATATCATTAATAACTAACATACTGACATATTTAATGTATATAACTTGATGAGTTTGAAGCTCAAGAAAATCAGGACCACACTCTATCCCCCAAATATATATAGTTCTACAAAAACTATCCTCTTGCCCACTTTTTAATTCTGGCAATTGAAATAGGGAACCTAGTGCAATCTATATATTAATAGAAAATGTTTAAATATTTAATATGGCTTCTTTTTACAATAGTCATGAAGATGTATAATATATCTCTTTACTTCAAATACTTACAACACTTCAAACATTTTGTTTAACATTTTCCCATTTCTCCTTGCCCTAAATCCTGGAAATCACCATTTTAATGTTGTTTTGATGAATTTGAATATTGCCCAATGTCCATACATGTAAAATCATGTAGGTTGTCCCTTCGTGTCTGGTTTATTTCACTTTGCTTGATGTTGTTCAGGGTTATCTGCTATATGGCAAGTGGCAAAATTTCCTGCTAAGGCTGCTGATAATATATTCTATGTACTCACTAGATTTTCATCACCTATACAGCTCTATGTGGGCGTTTAGGTTACCACCATATTTTGATAATGCTGCTGTGAACAAGGGGCACTGATTTATGGTTTCAGTTCCTTTAGGTGTGTACAGTACCCATGATGAATCATATGGTTTTTCTACATTTGATTTTCTGTGGAAATTAAGACAACAAATATTCAGCCAGGTGTGGTGGTGCACATTTGTAATCTCAGCACTTAGAAGTCTGAGGCAGGAGAGCTTCCTTGTGCTCCAGGCCAGCCTGGGCTACAAAGTAAATTCCAGGCCTACCTGAACTGCAAAGTGAAACACTGTCTCAAAACAAAAACAAAAACAAAAACAAAAACAACAAAAAGCCCAGTGGTTTATGCGGATGAGGCACAGTGGATGTTGGTGCTATAAAGAAAAGAGATGGCAAATATAGCTCACATATGTGAAGTACTTCTCACATGAAGTAAAAATGCAGAACTTGTAAACAGATGGGCACATCTCTGTTTCCTACAACCAATGTTATTGTATTAAACTTTGCTGGCATTCTACTGCCTATGCACTGTTCATAAAACCTTGAGAATGAAGTAAAACTTTTATCAAAAAAAAGGTAAATATTACAAGGCATGTGATCCTTGTACATTGCTGCTTGAAAAGTAAACTGGTAACCTATTACCGATCATCTCCTATGTCTCTGTCTTTCTTTCGCTTTCTGTTATCACCCTTTGTTGTATGGAATGGAATTTCCTCTTTAAAATTGTTTCATAAATTTGAATGTATTGATTTATCTTATAGTACAACAAAAGCCTTTTCAATAAAAATACCACTTGATTCAATGATATAATTTATGTCGTTGATAAGTGATTCCCCCCTCAATTGTTATATACCAATTGATGTCAAAGAAAATACAATGGCAGTTTTTCCAAATAGAATTATCTGAATTTTTCTCCCAATTATTTGTTAATACTAGTTTAAAATTTTGTACATACTTGTCAGAAATGACAAGCATTCTTTAAATCAAGTGGAAAATGGATAGTCATTTTTATATATATTGGCCCATTGAGCTCAAAGGCCAATACACATTTATCACTAGAAATTTATTTTGGGTTCCATTGTGACTTTTTAAAAGTTCAGTTATGAGTACACTGTATTTTCTTTAACTATTTTAACATAGGTGTGGTATATGTAGTTTTTTGAGGTCTACCATCCTCTGATCACTCTGATAATAAGTGTGTACTATCATTTGCATTGTACATACTAATTTATTTAGGGTATTTTTTTTTTTTTTGCTGGTTGGCACTACCTCATTATGGATGGATTAGGAATCACTAAATGTTGAAGTTATAATTTGTGTCTGCTTGTCCCCCTTAAAGATTCATGCAGTCATGGGTCTGCTTCTGGAGTTACTTTTATTGGTTATTGTGGGTGTGGGACAGGCAATCTGCTTTAACTGTAAGGAAGGCAGAGAGACTAGCTGCCAGAGCTGCCACTTCTCCCCTTTGCCCTTTGTTTTTTGTTCTTTTCCACTGCTGCCATGAAATGTTTCCCTGTGTTATGTGCCACTCTGCCTTGGAGCCAGGTGAGTATGGACTGAAACCTCCAATAACTGTGAGTAAAATAAGCCTTTCCTTCCTTAATTCTGGGCATTGGATATTTTATCCCAGTGATGAAAGAAAAGTAATTGAAACATAATTTGGCATCAGAGGAGAGCAGTCATTGCTGTAACTACCTGACCATGTGGATTATAAGCTTTTGGGAATGGCTTATGGGAAGAGAAAGGAAGGTTTGGAGATGTCACCTACAGGAGAAGCAGTGGGAGTACATTTGGCTGTTCTGTGTGGGAGACTCAGGTCAAAGCTCAGAAGAACAGAAGCTGATAGAAATTCTGCCTGGAAGGACCAGGCTGGAGAGGTTTCTGCTGGAAAGAAGGGCTGTGTTGGTTGTTGGACTCTGCAGGATTTGTGTTATGGCTTGTGAGAAAGTTTGTCTGAAGTTTGCTCATATCTAGAGACTTTGCCAGAGACTGACATTAAGCACAGGGGAATGATTAATGTGGCAAAATAAAATTCAAGGCAGCTGAATATTGAAGCAGGACTATGGCTATTGCTGGGGGCTTTTAGTCAGATTTATGTTGAGAATCAAGAGCAAAGAGACCAGCGGGATGATTTAAAATGCTGTGAGTTTGACTAGAAAGGAAGCTTCAATAAAGCTGTGAAATGCAAAGACAGTGTTGAAAGTAACACGGCAGCTGGGTGGAACAAAAGAATGAAAAGGATGGCCTGAGGGCATCAACAGAGGACAGCAGGTCTCTGCCCTTTGCAGCCTCAGAACTGCAAAGGTGAAGGACTTTGCCTTAGACAGAAAGCTGCAGAGCACTAACTTCCAGAATGGCACTGGCATAGAGAATTTGTCCCTACAATCAGGTCCAGAGTGCTCAGCAATCCAGACACTCAACCCTTGGAGCCAAGAGAGAAGAAAACCTGGCTACTGCTCTACCTGGCAGCAGACCTTGGAATCATCCACGTCGCATAAGTTTTAGGTGCTTCCAGAATGCAAGAATTCTGAGGCTAAGAAGACTTCCACCTGCATTTCAGAGGTCCTGAAAAACCAGGCGGTATGCCCTTGATAAATCAGTGTGTAAAGCTATGAGAGCGCACCCTATTCAGTGGGAATCCCAGAAGTTTGGAAAAGCCAGAAAAAAATGGATCATCTGAGGAAGGCTTCACAGGAGCAAAGCTAGCCTCAGAGAGAAGCCATGGGGGTTACAACCAACAACAGAGCCATAGAGGTGCAGCTGTATGAAACTCACAGTTTGCCACAGATTCCTTTGGATGTTCCACATGGAACTATAGGACTTAATGTTTGCCCTATTGAAGTTTGGACTTGCTTTAGTTCCCATGCTTTATATATTCCTCTGTTGTTTGTACCTTTTGGAATGGTAATGTTTATCTTGTGCCATGAAATGTTGCAAGTGTTCAACTTTTCATTTGTACAGGGTCTCACACCTAAGAATTTGCCTTAAATCTTCAGTGAGACTTGCAACTTGGACTTTTCAGCAACACTGAAACTGTTAAGACTTTGGCAACACCTAGAGATGGACTAAAATACTTTTTTATGTGAGGATGTACATGATATTTTGGAGGATCTAGGGATGGAATGGTATGGTTTATGCCCCTCATGCAGCCAAGGGGTAACTTCTGGAGCTTGTGATTGATTACTGTGGGTGTGTGTTCTGTACCTCCCCTGAGGCAGATAATTTGTATTACAGTGAGAGGAGGGGAGAGAACCTAGCTAGCTGCCATAGCTGCTTCTCTCTCCTTTGCCCTTTGCTTTTTGCTCTTTGCCACTGCTGCCACTAAAGGTTTCTCTCTGCTATGTGCCACTTTGCCTTGGAACCAGGTGAGTATCGACTGAAACTGCCACTATTGTGAACTAAATAAATCTTTCCTCCTTTCATTTTGTGTGTTGTGTATTTTTCCCCAGCTATAAGCAAAAAGTAACTGAGACAGATGATAATTGATTCATTTTTTCCAAATGTAGAATTTTCAATTTTTCATTAAATTAATTCTCTTATATGATATGAAGAAATACCAATTCATAGTGGCAATAAAGATCATATTTCCAGGAGGGCTACTATGCTTACATATAGCAAACAGAGTTTTTGAATACAATATCTTATAAACCGAAGTATAAATTATTTTTAGGTTTCAAGACACAGTTTTGTGGCACAAGGCTGCTATCCCAGGATTAAAGGAGGCTCGGATGGGATGGTTATAAGTTCGAACCAATCCTGAGCAACTCAGTATTTTATCAAGATTGTATCATCAGATGAAGTATTTTAAAAGGCTGAGTATACAAGTCAGTGCGCAAGATCTGAGATCAAATCTAAGTAATGCATACACACATACATAAAGATAATGTTAAGGCAACATAACTGTTATATCTTCACAGAGAAATCATTGATCACATTTAATTTATAACTCTATGATGGAAACTTCCTCATGCTGATCACAAACTCAAATTATAGCACTTGGTTTTACAGTATTTTGTTTGACTTTTAAGGTAGCCAGTATTGATTCTGAACAACAAAGATGAAAATTCATTGTTTGTTAGGGCTTTTGTTGTTGTTGCTTTTTATTTGTTTTGAGAGTCTCGCTGCACATTTGAAGCTGGACTTAAGCTCACATTGGTAGCCCAGGCTGGCTTTACACTCACAGCAATTTTTGTACCTCAGCCTCCCAAGTGCTGGGCTTACAGGCGTGTGCCACTATTTCTGGATGGGCTGATTTACTCAGTTATTTCCACCAGACTTTGATACTCCTAGTGACAATGATTATACTAATTCAATGACTGACAAAACCATTTCCTAAATTTTTATTTGAACACTGATTTATCTGTTTTAATCGCTTGTTACTATGAATTTAAGAGCACGTCCCAGTAGGTTGTCAGGTCATGTTCTACTTGAAGGGAAATCTATATTATAGAATTATGGAGTTTGATGTTATTATTCATAATCTATTCTTCATTCCACTTGCACTGATAATATTATTTATAGAAATGAAAATTATTTTTCTCCTCATTCTTTTCAGTTTCTTCTTGTTCTCTTTCTGTGAAGGGCACATGATGTTCATGGCTATGCCGAAGGTCAGAGAACTAGAAATTGCCGATGCATGTCACTAATCAGATGTGCGTGCTCTTGAATTTCATTTTGATGTATATTAGAGTCTTCATCTTTTATCAAGTGACATTATATGAGGTAATTTTTTAACTCTTTAAAAATTATCTTAAGCATAAAACAGTTCTTGCACAGCTCAGACTGCTTAATCTCATTCAAATCAGTTAAATTCATAGCCGTTCAATTTAATTACATTCAAAACAAAGAGCACTTGTCACTACTCTTTCTTTCTTTCTTTCTTTCTTTCTTTCTTTCTTTCTTTCTTTCTTTCTTTTTCTTTCGCACTGTGTGTATAAGCACTTATACTGCTGAGCTATCTCCCTGGCCTCTTGTTACTACTTTTTCATAGACACAGCACTATGGTGAGTGCTGTAATGTTAGGGACCAGTTCTATGAGTGAGAATGAGAAAAGATTTATAAGGACTGATTTGTATCTTCAAATGTATCATTTCTCCATCAGTTATATTTTCATTATTAAAGTAGAGTGTATAAATCTGGGAAATGAAAGAAAAAAAAAAACAATTTTGAGCATGAATTTCTTCTTCTACCAGTTCCTGAAATAAATACATGTGCCCTCATACTTAGATTTATGTTATTCTATGCAACGTGTCTTAGTTACTTTTTACTTGTTGCTGGGACAAACATCTGACTCTCAAAATGAAGGAAGGAAAGGTTTATTTAGCTCATAGTTCCTGGAGATCTTAGTTCATATTCGGCTGGCCCAAGGCTGAGTGGAACAGGGCAGAGAACATCCAGTTCATGGCAGTGGAACAACAACAATCATGACAGAGGCAACCAACCAAACAGGGAGCAGAGAGCAACAGCATGAGTCTATCTCTCTGTCTCTCTTTAAATTACATCAGGCTCTCTGCCTTAGCCTATCCACCTCAGGCCACACCTATAATTCCCAGCAGTACTCAGACCCATAATTTCATCAGTACTAAAACACATAATCCCAGGGATCATGAGGCAGGTCTCAAACTCTAGAAGTCCACGCCCCATGATTGCATGAGTCTTTGTGGGGACACCTAGACATAAACCATAACACAATATTATGTTCTTTTGTCCTCTAATATACCAGCCTCAGTATTTTTCATTTTCTGAATGCCTTTTTCTCAGCTGACATGGTGTTGGATGTGGATCTAACACAATTCTAAATTAATCTTACTTAAACAATAATATGCAATCTTATATTGATGTTTAACTGTTATTTGCATTTTGGATTCTTTGCTTCATTAATGCAGGGCAACATCCCAAGTACTCCACAAAAAGAACAGATGCCATTCATCATACAATGGAAAAAATCATGTTAATTTAGTAGCTCTGTTACAATGACTAACTTATCAAGAGAAGTAATTTGTAAAACTTTCAGTGCCTGGCATACAACAATGACCCAATAAAAGTGGGTTATTGTTATTGCTGTTACTGCGGTCTAGGCAGCTTGAAACATGAGAAAGTTTGAGATTTGGTAGCTGCCAGATGGCCTCTCAATAACATATTTCCCTTAAACACTCATGTCTCCTTTTCATTAAACTATTCTTTTTTTTACAAATGTATGTTCCAGTCTGCTTAATTAGCATGTTTCAATATTGGTACCATAAAAAACTAATCAGATGTGAGAAAAAATTATAGTGCAAATTAGGGAAATCTTTGTGTTTAATGGGTTCATTATATCTAGCTACTTTGATAAATGTATCCACTGTCATATGTATTTTATTTAACAAGGCAAGACTGTGCTTTTCTATTTGTAATTCAATAAGATAGGAAGCAAAAGGAAAATGGGCTCACTTTGAAGGTTTAGATTCTCAATGACATGTTACATACACAGAAACCTACAATAAATAAAACTATTTATATCAATGTTAATAGATAACATCCCTAAATATTTTGTAACATTAAATATGTTTGGGAGATGCTGCTAAATGAATTACATGTAGGTCATTATTAAATTACACATCTCATGCTGAAAGTGCTAAATGAATAAGCATTTAGGTTTTTACTGTAATTTAGATTGCAGTATTTTATAACAGAGGGCTGTGTGTCTTGGACATTTATGCATTATTTATTTTGAAACATTTGCTTTTTACTCAAGAATCTCATTGTTTAGTATGGTAGAGATTATGTAAATAATTAAATAGAGCCAATAGTTTTATAGAGAATTATTCTATCAATGGAAAAATAATATGGTAAAAATATTGCTTAGGAGAGATGACCTGGATATATGAGTGTGCAATAGTTTGTAAATTAGGTCACTTTGACCCGGTGTGACTAACGGTGGCAACGCTTGTATATCCTGAGAATCAAGGAAGCAGAGAACACTAAACTTTGAGGGAAGTCATGATGAAGCTGTACCCTGGAATACTTACGAGCTCATTTATAAATCCCAGGAAATGGGCTTCTGCTTCGCAGAATGCCGGGAGCAGGCTCACGTTGTACAAACATAGTTTCATCCACAAAGCATGCCATGAACAGCACTCCAAAGAAGAGGTTGGAGGAGCTCAGAGTTACCCAGTGAAGCAGGATTAGATATTAATTACTAAGAAAATCAGTACCAATTTCTTCCAGTGAATATTTTTAATGGTGAACATCAGCTAAGTATCCTTCAATCTAAGCCCCTTTATTTGAGTTTCATGGTTTTGAAAACTGGTGAAAGCTCATAAACTTTGCATAATTTCTGATTTCCTAAGTGCTTAAGAGCTCACTCCACCTTTTCTCTGCCTCTGCCTTTATACTTTCATAGCTATCCTTGTTGTTAGTTTGCAAAGGAAGCAGTGTTAGTCTTCACTGCTTTTAGGGGTTGGGGTTTATTCTCCACTGGTATTAAACCTCTCTCTCTCTCTCTCTCTCTCTCTCTCTCTCCCTCCCTCCCTCCTTCTTTCCCTCCATCTTTATCTCTCTGTCTGGGTCTGTCTCCATCTCCGTCTCCGTCTCCATTTCGGTCTCTGTCTCCATCTGCTCTCTTTTTCTATCTCCCTCCTTCTCTTTCTCTTTCTCCAATTAAAAGAAGCTCAATTCTTTCTGTTCACCTGCACAATGCCTTGGCTATAGTCAGCAGTATATGACCCCTTTAAGCCTTGGAGTTTCATTTTCTGCTACATAAATTATTATGTAGCTTTTATAGTTTCTTTTTTCTCTCAGATAATTATAGTGATTTTATTCTTTTCAAAAATTGAAGCCATTTATTTCAATAGCTTTTGATGTGTTATCTTGATAATCCAGGTTCTAAACTGAGGTTTCCTCTCCATGTAACATATTTTCTATTCTGTTTGTTAAACATATACTGTAAGTGTTCATGTGAGCTTTTATAAAGGTATTGGAGGGGAATCCCATTGCACTGTAATAAAATATATTGCTTATATTTAAGGAATGACATGGCAACAATAATGTCAATAATAACAATAATAACAACAATACTAATCATATATATGGTGTCTATTATTTCAGCAACGTTGTAAGTGCTTAATATATTGAGGTTATTTTAATATCTATAATTTTCCCCAAAAATAATAATTATTATTATTTATATTTCATCAATGAAGGAACTGAAAGAAAAAAAATAAGTAGTTTGCGTGGGGCACAGAGAATGTAAGTGCAATTTAAATCTAGGCAATTAGGTTTCTGTATCTCTTATTTCAAAGAATTATTGTGGAAAAGAAGATTCAAAATGCACACTTCTTGGAGAAAAAAGAAAGACAGCTAGTAGCAGCATATTACAAAAAGAGCAAACTGAAAATAAAAATAATCTAATGATGAACCTCGATATAGTTGGAAAACAGCAATCAGACAACAGAACACGATAAAGGGAAATGTATAGGTGGGTCTGGGGAGACAGATCTGTGGCATAAGTGCCTGCCTGGCAAGTGCAAGGTCATGAGTTTGAACACCGTCCTGCTCCCTAAAAAAATGTATAGGAAAGGAAGAAATCAAGTTATTATTCGAAGATGACATGATACGCTTCTAGAAAATCCACAGATTATTTTGCAAGGACTTTTAGCATTGCGACTGGGTACTAAATGAACCCATGAAAATCAATGACAATGCTTACCAAGATGGGCCGGGGAGATAGCTCACTAGCCTAAACGCCTGCTTGACAAGCACAAGAGCCGGAGTGTGATGCCTGGTACTGCATGCTGTGCAGGCCTGGAACCCCTAGGCTACCCTGTGGCCCCAAAACTAGGTGTGGTGGTGAAAGCATGTAATCCCAGGGCTGCAGAGGCTGAGACAAGAGGATAACTATGAGTCTGAACTACATAAGAGATCCTGTATCAAATAATTAAGTAAATAAAATTTTTAAAATATATATTTAAAATAAATTCACCAAGAAAGAAGTTAAGAAAACAATGTCATGCCCAATAGCATAATGAAATAGTAGATATTTAGGAAGTAAACTATCTAAGAAAGTGAAAGACCTTTACGATGAAAACCACAGCATTTCAAAACAGGAGACTGAAGAGAACATTGATAAATGGAAATATGTTAACTGTTCCTGAATAGGCAGCACCGATATTGCCTGAGTGGTCATACTTCCTAAACTGATAATTAGCACAATGCCAGCCAAAACACCTACAGGATTTCTCACAGAATTAGATAAAACAAATTTTAAATTCATAAGGATCTGGAGAGACAAAACCAATCCTGGGCAAGCAGAGCAAAGCAAGAAATATCACAATCCCTGATTCCAAGTTAAGCAACAATGCTACAGTGGCAAATACAGCAGGATATTGGCTGTCCACACAACAGACACGTGGATCAATGGAATAGAATAATGGATGCAGACACAACCTAAGGAATAGTTAGCTATTCAGTCTTTGATGCAGTAGCCTAAAACTTTTTTTTTTTTTTTTTTTTTTTTTTTTTTTGAGGCAGGGTCTCGCTATGCAGTTCAGGCTAGCCTTGAGCTCACTTTTGTAGCCCAGGCTGGTCTCGAACTCGCACCGATCCTCCTGCCTCAGCCTCCCGAGTGCTGGGATTACAGGTGTGCACCACCACGCTTGGCTAGTAGCCTAAAACTTAAGCTGGAGGAAAAATAGCCTCTTTAGCAAATGGTGCTGGGAAAACTGACTATTTTTATGCAGTAGATTAAAGCTAGACGCATATACTGAGCTAAAATAAAAATGAAACAAACATGCAAATATTAAAACAGAAACCACTTGCCAGAATATAAAGCAGGTAACGCTCTTGTGGTTACAGTTGTAGGCAAAGATCTGTGAACAGAACTAGAATTACATAAGAAATATCAGCAAGAACTAATGTATGGGATTATATCAAATTAAAAGATTTCTGCAAAACAAAGAAAACAATCAACAGAGTGAAAAGACAGCCTATGGACTGGAATAAACAATAGTCAGTTATACTTTACACAGAAAATAGTCAGTTATATTTACACAGAAAAACACAAATGACCAACAAGTACACAAATACATGTCTACCTTCATAAGCTTGTGTGGTTATGACAAGAAGTGAACCCTTGCATTTTCAATGAGACTTAAATTAATGACAGCATTACAGAAACGAATTTGACAATTTCATAAAAACTAAAATGAAATATTCTTTTTGAGCTTGTCATTCCCAGTCGTATCTGTGAGATATTTCACCCCACAACATCAAAATACACATTTTTCTCAGCTTAGCATGGGACCTTCTCCAAAATATACCATTTATTATCCCATACAATATGCTTAAGTAGATGCAAAGGATTTGAAACTATTCCATGCATATTATCTGACCATAGGGCAATGAACTGAAAATCCACAGCAAAAAGAAACCACAAAAATACTTAAATATATGGAAATTAAACAATACCTTTCTTAACAACCAAAGGGTCACAGAGAAAATTAATGGGAAAATTTAATATTTAATCTACATTGAAATGAAAATGCATGTACCAAATACAGGAACCTTTGAGACACAAAATAGCCATGAGGGACATTTATGGTGATAAAGTCTTACATCAAGAAAACAGAATAAGCTGAAAAAGCTAACTGAATGTTGAACATCAAACTTCTAGAAAAATAAGAAGAAATTAAACTCAGTTTGTATGAGAGAAGAAATTATAAAGATCGTAGGAAAATTAATGCAACTAAGACTAAGAAAGCAATACAAAAACCAATGCATTGAACAGCTGGTTCTTTAAAAGATTAAGTAAAATTAATAAACCTCTAACCAACCATATCAAAAAAAGAAGGAAAATACTCAAATTCAATCAATTAGGCATGCAAAAGGTGAAATCACAACAAATCCTGTGGAAATCCAGATAATTATCAAAACCTACTTCAAGAAAATGTATGCTAATAAGATAGAAAACACAAACAATAGGCATACTCCTGAATACATAGAAATTATCAAAACTTAAGCAAGAAAATTTAAATACCCCAACATCTGTCAATGGAATTTAAGATGTAATAAAAAGTGAAGTACATTATATTATAATGATACGTGCAAACCAGTACTTATTTGATAGATAAATGTTGAAACAGTCTATATGACAGTCAATAGATAAAACGATTAAAAAAGAGGGATTTCTGCATAATAGAAAACTATTTGGCTATAAAGGATACATTTGAGTATTTTGTAGGAAAATGTATGAACCCTGAAATTATATTAAGTCAAAGAAATTAGATGCAGCTTAAATACCATACATTTTTACTAATTTAAATCATACATAGTACCAATAAAGAGCAAAATAAAAAAAAATGGTAGAACAGAGAGGTAGTTCATATACAAACAATCATGAAAACATGGGTGGGCAAAGGGGGAAGGGAGAAGGTATAGGAAGACAGAAGACCGTGTCCATGCGGCCACCATGCACAATGAATGTAATCACTACAAGTCACAAACATAAACGAAAGTAATAATACTAATGGTATTCATTTTAAAAATGGACAAAGGCAATTGAGAGATGTGGGAAGTGGGGAATGAGAGTATGGTAAAGGGAATAAAAACAATCAAGACATGTTAGGTACACGCACTCACTCCCAAAGTGGATGTAAACAGCGCGCAGAGCAAACATGTACTAATAACAATACCGACAATTTTCTGTGAAAGCACTAAAAATATTAAGAAAACAATATTTTAAAAATCAAATTAAAAAAAATCAAATTTATTTGCTTTGAATATCTCTTTACTTGAATAATCAATAAGTACATTTTGCTACTATCACTCATCAGGTCTAGGTTACTATGTGTAACAAAATCAAATGCAGCAGAAGTGAAATACTTTGTCTCGTAAGTACAGAGGAAATTTATTGCATAACCTTAAGTGACAGAAAATTCTATCAATTCCTTGTGAACTTTAACAGCATTTTAATATTATTAAAAGGGCATTAAAATGCATACAACATAAAACACTATGTTAAGATATCTATTTTATTATGGAATCAATTAACTATTTTATCTACACTTGTAAAGGCCTAAGTTTAAATCTTTGGGAACTTATTATGTGCAAAATGAAAAAAGTGATATACAGATATTAATGGAACCCTAGCTGTCTCTTAATTTCTCTACCCAATCACTAACTATGCTTCACAAATACAATTATTAATCTCACTTTGACCACTACATATACATTTAATTCTTTTCATTCAACATAATGCCTTGTCGCATCTATTTCCATATATTTTAGCAATAGTATCAATAGTTAATTTCAGGGGTTTTTTTGTTCTGTTTTTCTATGCTTTGGTACTATATGGACATAGTGACAACTATTGCACTATGTAACTATTGTCTTTTTTTGATACTATTGTCTTTTATATGATCTCTGAATTTTCTTGATTGGCTGATCTCTGTGATACATATGTGTTTAAGGCTCGCAAAGGAGAACCACAAAGCTGGTAAGAATAGAATTATAGTTTAGTTTATTTGTGCCAAGTTGAGAAACTGGTTATCGCATAAGGAATTGGTTAAACACTCTTCAAAATGTGCAGGTTGTGTCATGAAGATGTGGTGTTGGCTACTGTGCATGTTCCTGGCTGCTCCTCCCTGCTGCAGGTCCTTGTCTCTGCTTTCTGCTCACTGGGAACTAAGTGTCTCTGCTGTACCTCATCCTTCTACCATGACGCTTCTGCCTTGGAGCTCACAGAAAATGACTGAGTCTTCTGAATCATGAACACAGTGAAATCTCTCTTCTCAAGTACTGCATCCCAGTGATGGGAAAGCTGATAAATACAAATAATAGTATTGACTGTCTACTCAGTTAGTATTTTTGTGTATTTTTATGAATAATTATGCTCATCTGCCATTAGTATTAAATGGAAGTAGAATTATTGAAGCAAGTGTTGGATATCTTTAGCCTATATTCATTCATTATAAAAATCCATGAAAAAATATAGAAGGACATTATCTCAATCAGATAAAAGTTATTTATAACAAACCAATGGCCATCATTATGTTAAATAAAGAAAAGCTGTAAGTTTTCCCTTTAAAATCAGGAACAAGCTAGGGATATTCACCGTTACTACTCTATGTATCCTATCTCACCTATCTATCTATCTATCTATCTATCTATCTATCTATCTATCTTTTTGGTATTTTTGGGACAGGGTTTTCCTATACAGTTCAGGCTGCCCTTGAGCATACTTTGTAGACCAGGCTTGCCTCAAACTCGCAGCAATCCTCCTACCTCAGCCTCCAAATTGCTGGGATTATAGGTGCAACCCCACACTCAGCTACTTTTGTTAAATTTAATACTCAAAAATATCATTCACATTAATTAAGCAACAAAGCCAAATAAAGTGAATCCATATAGGAATGGAAGAGCTGAAATTATCACTACTGGAAAATGTCATGATTTTTTTTTTTTTTTTAATTTTAGAGAAGGGCCTACGGGGTGTGCAGGGTGTTGGACTCGTAGTGATAGGACTCATAGTGATCCACCTGTTTACAGCCTCCCAAGAACTGGGATTAGAGGCTGATGCCAGCACACCCAATCTCAATTGTCATCTCAGGTGCCCTCAGGGTGGGGCCAGCACAGCAGGCCTGGGGATCAAACTCCAGCCCTGGGCCTGCTTGCAAGTGCTTTAATCCACTGAGCTATCTGAGATGTCATGATCTTTTGTGGACAAGAACCCCCCCCAAAAAAAAATTCACCAAAAGTCTCCTTGAAGGAATATCAAAATTTATTAGTGTAGCAAGATTGAAAATTAATGCAAAACTTAGCATCATTTTTGAACACCAACAACAAATCCACCAAGACAGAAATTAGGAAAACAATGCTATTCACAATGATAAAACGAAAGATTAAATATTTAAGAATTATCATGAGCCAGGAAGTGAAATACCACTGCTACAAAAAGTACTGTGAAAAGCGCAATTGACAAAGACATTAAAAAATGAAAGATAGCTCCCATTTCTGAGTAGGTAGAATCAACACTGTCAAATCAACATTGTGATAGTCTCCAAACTGATAGATGGATTAGTGTGATCCAAATGGACACAAGATCCTCATAGATCTTAAAAACAACAATCTAAAACTATATTAAACCAGAGGGGACCCAAAATAGCAAAAGGAATCATGAGTAAAAAGAACAAAGAAGGAGACATTTCATTCCCAGATTTCAAGTTGTACTACAAAGCCACAGTGATAAAAACTGCATGGTATGAACACAATAATAGGTATATAAACAGATGGAATAAATAATGGGTGTAGAAAAAGAAAACTTAGATCCACTCAGTTACCTATTCTTTGATAAAGGATATAAAGATGTAAATTGAAAGGCTAGCCAAATAGTTCAGTGGTTTAAAGCTCTTTCAAGCAGGTACAGGGGTCAGGGGTTCAATCCCCAGGTTTGTCATGCTGGCCCCATCCCCAGTGCATGCTGAGAAGGCAATTGAGACTGGGCATTGTGGCATGTGCCTGTAATCCCAGCTCTTGGGAGGCTTTCAACAGGAGGATTATTACAAGTCCTACTTAGAAGTGAGACCCTAAACACTCTGTAAACCCTTCCTGGAAATGCAAAAAAGAAAAAAGCCAAAAACAAAAATCAAAAAACATGTGAACTGAAGAAAAGACAGCCTCTTCATAAAATGTTTCTAGAAAAACTGGCCAGTCATATGTAGAAAACTACACCTAGACCCACATATCACACAATGTCCTAAACTTAAATCAAAATTGTTTAAAGATCTAAGTATTAAATCAAAAATATTTACCCTTCTGGAAAATATGATAAGTAAAATACTTGAAGTCTTAGGCACAGACAAAGACTTTCTGAACATAACACCATTTGCACAAGAAATTACATCCAGAGTCAACAAATCAGATAAAATCTTCTACCTGGCAAAGGAAACAACCAATACAGAGAAAGAACAACCTACAAAATGGGAAGAGAATTTTGCCAGCTCCATGCTGGCCAGAGAACTAACATCTAGAATATGTAAAGAGCTAAAAGTAATTAGATCTCTCAAAATAAAAAATCAACTCAAAAATGAGCAACTGAAATGTACAGATACTTCTCAGAAGAAAAAAATACAAATGAGCAATAAATACATGAAAAGTAAGTTCAACTTCATTGGGCATTAGAGATTCTAAATAGAGTAACACTGAGGCTCTTACTCGAGACAGACTGGCAATTAGTAAGAAATCAGATAATAATGAATGTTAATGAGATTGTGGGGAAAAGGGAAACTTCTACATGGTTCCTGGGTGCCTAAAGTAGTACAACCAGCAAGGAAATCCACGTGGAGATTCCTCAATCTACTAAAAATAAAAATTCCTCTCAACTTCATATTTCCCTAAAAGAGTTAAAAGGCATCGTGTCACTACGATATTTACCTACCCATGTTAATAGCAAGACAATTCAAAATATCTAATCATAAGGGTGGCCTATGTGCCTAACACCAGGTGAATGAACACAGAATGTGTGTTGTTGATATACAATTGGAGTTTGTTTCTACCACGAAGGATAGACTTGGATCATTTGTAAGGATATGAATGCAAACTGAGTCCATAATGTGAAGTTAAATAAGCCAAGTAGTTTAAATAGATTAAGTTTTATCTTTTTGTGGAAAATCCAAAGTATAAATAAACTGAAGAGCAAAATAAAAGAATCCTGTAGAACAGGATACAGGGAGACAGACTGATTTGCCAATTGGGAAGGGACCAAGAGATGTTGGATGGGTGAGGATGAGGGGGAAGGGATTGTAGAAAGGATTGATGTAGCATGTACTTTTACCAACTGTCCCACTGAATGCACTCATTATGTACGGCAAGCAAGTACTAAAAAAAAAACTGTTGCCTATCAAATGTTCTTTAAAAATTAACTTAGGAAAATAGTAGTCAGTACTTTACTCAAAGGCAAGCAATATACATGAAGCAAGGAGATAATTGTTTCCTAACTATATCCAGCTTTTTGTTGGACCTTCTTGGTGCAAAGATTCTCATGCATACCCAACTGTGTAAATGTGGCTGACACATCTCGATGGCCATAATTATGACAAAAATCTGTTGTTTTTCCCAATAACATCAAGAGGAGGCTGCCATCGGCACAATTCCAAGAACCCCAAATGCTAATTTTTCATCTCCCATGAAACCATGTACAAGTAAGTGGGGCTTTGCGATTATTCCTGTCGAGAGAATGTTACTTTCAGGCTATTCAGAAACATGTTAGAAGTGAGTATATAGCCATGTGTTTCTAGCAGTTTCTGTTTCTATCGCTTAAACAGATGCTTTAAAGTCCCTAGAAAAAGCCAAAGGAACAAAACGGAAACCTGAGCTCCTAAGTGACTACATGAAAAATCTATATGAACAAGAAACAAATGCTATAATAATAATCCACTGAGAGTTCAAGAGTTTATATAGCAACTAGCTTATGTATTGTATTGATGTCAATTTATTATGCCATTAGACTTTAATCATCATATTCCCAAGTCACTATTTTTTATACTTCTTAGAAAAGACAGTCAACGAAATTTATACTTAATACAGATCAGTGTACAAAAACACCTGCAGTATTTTGTTTTCTGAAAGTTCATGCTCTGAAGAACAAAAAACAACTCTCTTGTAAATAAATTTATGTACAGAGATAAAGATGTACATGTTTTCCAAAATCCTAGCGCTAACCTTAGGATTCAAAGAATAGTGTGCTGAAAATTGTAAAAGCAAGCAATTCAGGGAAACTTCCAAGGAAATGTTTATTTCAAATCACCATAAGTAATTTAGAATGCATTTCCTTTTTATAGTTTACTTTTGGGCAGTGACCAGTATTTCAGCAGTGCATTTATCTGCTTCACTAGATTTCGTGGCTACTTTCTAAATCTGTCTATTCCTTTGGTGGCTATAGCGGCAGGTGCAGTGAATGGCGACACAATAGACTCTGGTTGTGATTGCTCTGTTTATCTATGGCATCCCAAGCCCTCGGGGGAAGGCTGTCACAAAGCAGTTTCAAACTTCAAATTCACAGATTATTCTGCTGGGTTCTTATCTGGCTCGTGTAACACAGCCTCAGCTCATCATTGTAGGCAGCTGAACCTTACATCCTAAAAACGAGGAGCACTGCATTATTTATATTGCTAGCGAACAAAGCTGATTTTAAAAATGTAGGGATCTGTTTTATGCCCCTCTTCATGTCTCTCTTCTGCTCTTCCTGTTCATTTAGAAATGTACCAAAGAAATGCTTTAATTAGGCCACAAAGTAAATTCATTTAAAACTAATGTGGAGGTGTGAAATATGTTTTTAAAAATAAGCATGATTCAGATTATAAGCATCTTATAAATAATGAATTAAAGAAAACATAGAATTTGTTACACTAAATTATTTCTAGGTGACCCTACAAAAACTATTAGAAGATATTGTATATAATATCATAAATTGAAGCACATACATATGTGGGAGTTTGTACATATTTTATTAGTTAAATGCCTTCATTGTGCTTCTTTTAATAAAAGATTGCAGAAATGTTTTTTTTCCAAAAGATTTAATAACAAATGTAGCTAGAAAGAAATACAAAGGAAAGAAGGATCAAGAATAAAAGGCAACCCAGTATGCTGACTATAGGTAGTAAAATATGAAGAAGAAGAAGAAGAAGAAGAAGAAGAAGAAGAAGAAGAAGAAGAAGAAGAAGAAGAAGAAGAAGAAGAAGAAGAAGAAG
>PVJA010023917.1:0-32459 GCA_004027025.1 Myocastor coypus | reverse complement strand
ACCAGGGTTCGAACTCACGACCTTGCACTTGCCCAGCAGGCACTTGTGCCTCGGAGCTATCTCCCCAGCCCCCTGTAATTGTATAGGTCTTGCTTGAACTTGTTCTTAACCATCCAGCAGAAATGTGCTTCAAAAAGTAAAGACCTATTAATGTGCTGAGCTGTAAAAGTCTCAAGTAAGCAACTTCTCACAATTACTAATTCTGCTGATAACACACTACTATTATGGTCTATTGGTCTATATTGGATTATTTTGCTGACTTCAAATACCTACAATCTTTAAGCTGGGCATGGTGGCACAGGCCTGTAATCACAGCACTCAGGAGGCTGAGGCAGGAGGATCGGTGCGAGTTCGAGACCAGCCTGCACTACAAAACTGAGCTCAAGGACAGCCTGAACTGTACAGCGAGACCCTGTCTCTAAAAGACAAAAAAAAAAAATCTTTAGACTGGGTTCAACTATGAAAAGCTCCTCTAAAAATTTCTCTAAATACAGCTTTTCTAACTGACATGGAACACCAATCTCTGACAAAAAAAGGGGGGGAAGTTATAAATAAAGAACTGATTTGTAGATACACACACACACACACACACACACACGCATATATATATATATATATATATATATATATATATATATATGTTAGTTTAGGATAGATACACAGCTACTGTCTATTAGTTCAATAAGAAGAAATGTCTGTACTAATATTGTTCAGACATGATAATATGACTTCATCTTTTCCTCTGAATTAACTACTATGAAGACAACAATATGCAATACATTAATTATTGTAATTTACGTAATAACCTGTTTTGAAAATGTTTCATTGCTATTTTATCTTTTTCTCATTAAAATGAATAAAAGTTTAAAAAATCCTTCCACAGTCATGCCTTCCACTAAGCTGAGTCATTTGACACACCACAGTTTCCTGAATTTAGTAATTCTTACTTACACATGCACTTTTTTGCATTTGGAAACTTAAGTATTGTTTTGTTTCAAATGGGTGCAAAAATTCCTTTAAAACAGAAGTCATTACTCAGCAGGACAGAAATGCTGACTGCCCAGCCTGCCAGCCCTGAGGTCTGTGTGGTTTCATTTAGAATGTGTTTGCTTTATTTACTCCATTCTGAGGAAATTGTTTTGGAGGAAATTTTAGTTTTCTGAACCTAATTTGTTTTAGAGGAATTTTGTTCTAAAGCAAATGCATCATCCTGATATTTGGATGGTCCTTTATGCAATTTCTGAAAAGGAAAATAAATGAACAGTTATGTGAAAATATTTCAGTGAAAATATTGCCTTATGTGAAAAACAGAGTTTGCTAGTTGAAGACAGGACATGAATCTTGGTCACACAAATAACATGTGGATTATTCTGTCCATTAAACTGCAAATAAATGTATATCTGTTAGAAAAATATGGCCAAAATCTGAATCTGAAGATTTTTTCCCAATTTAAATTTGTAAACATGTAAGCCGGGCGTGGTGGCTCACGCCTGTAATCCCGGCACTTGGGAGGCTGAGGCAGGAGGATTGGTGTGAGTTCGAGACCACCCTGGGCTACAAAAGTGAGCGCAGGACCAGCCTCAACTGCATAGTGAGACCCTGTCTCAAAAAGACAAAATAAAAAAAAATAAAAATAATAAATTTGTAAACATGTAAAAATAGTACAAACAGAAATTGTATTATGTCAGATTTGAACATCTAGTAAAACTCACATTCATACTGATTTTAACAATGTGATTTTCTTAATGTTTTTGGTTGTTACACTTTGGTTGCAGGGTCTCACTACACACCTTGGACTCATAGCGATCTGTTTTTCAGTCTCCCTAGTTCTGGGATTACAGATATGCACCACTCTGTGGCTGGTTTAGCCCACGCTGGAGGAAGGGCTGGTGTGGCATGGTTGAGCACCAGTCTCTTTGCTTGCGTAAGTCCACTTAGCTATCTTTCTGGCCCCAAAGTTATGGAGTATTTTTGCATTCATTTTAAAATTTTTTTAAAGTTGTGAAGCAGAAAATAAAAATATAACATCAAAGAGACTTGAAGCAGATAAAGGAGAAAACATATCAATAGCAAAACCATACACTTATGTACACAGGATGAATCAGATATTGGTCTCAAGAACCTTCAAAAGGTTCAACATATTGATTATAACACAATCTAACGATAAAACTATGTTTGGAATACATGTCACTTTGTCTTTTTGATATGTTCTGCTCCTGGTGTAAACTCAGTTACTATCATTCTTTCTCTCAAGAGTAGTACTTGAAAATAAGAGACTGGGCCAAATACCATAGTCTTAACAGGCTACAATTTTGTAATTCCTTGAATTTCCAAATATCTGTGTAAAAATTGTGTAACTGCTTATATCACTTTGTATGGAAAGTTATTAGAATATCAATCATGATCAGAAAATATCATTTCCAAGGTAAGTCAAAGATATTTGATACTCAGAAAGCCAGTGATGACAAGCTCAAGTGCCTATGTTATAGAGTAATAGTATCACAAAGCTTTTCTGCTGGAGGATTAAGAATGTAAGTTAACAAACCAAAAATTGGAGAAAAAGAAGGGCTATAAGGGCAGCTAATATTTTGGCCTTAGCCCTTCAAGGTCAATAAGGACCCAGGATAGAAGAGAACCTGTGCTTTAATATCTTATAACTCAGAGGTGTCCCAAATTTTCTGGTCAAGGAGATTATGGGACCTCAGAGGAAAGGGATGAATGAACTATACTGCTTCTAAGGGGAGTCAACCAGAGAAAAACATTCTCTCAGGCTTTCACAGGAAGCAAAATGGCCAAGCAATGGCCGTGACTTGCCCCGAAGGCTGACACTAACAGCAGTTCTACAAAATACTGTCTTATGGTCCCAAACTTAATCCTGAGGGGATTTGACCCTGGAATACACAAAAAAATGAATGTTTTGTTATACAGGTCTTGCTTCGACTAGCCCTTGCCCACCCAGCAAGAAAAAAAAAATGCTTAATTACAATGAATGAAACACAGAGCTAGATTGGTGAAATGAGCTTTAGGAGGCTTAGATTCAAAAGCCTCCAATATTACAAGCTTCACTGGTGGCCCACTGCAATTGCAGAACATTTGACTGTGTATGTATGTGCTTCCTCTTAGTCCAAAGAGAAGTATATTCTTTCCCTTTTTTTTCTAAGCAACATCAATAGGGAGGTGGGTCATGCCCACACACTGTACTCTGTAGAATGATTGTGAGGACAATATGCAATATGTCAACTTTCAAAAAAAGGAAAGGGGAAAATAAAAAAAAAAATTAATGTTGATTTAAAAGGCTTAATGTTTAATTGTTTGATCGATCTTATATACCTATATGTGTTAATCTAAACTGATCTGATGATGAAAATATGTAATATAACCATTGTTAAATTTAAACAATAAAAATATTAAATTAAAAAAATAATAAAATATATAAAAATATCATATTAATCAATACACTTTAGAAAAGATCAAAATATGCATGTAGCAGTATTATAGTGTCATTCTTGTTAGTCCTTTCATGCCAATTTCCTATGAAGGTATCTGTCTTTCTACTTGGAGTAAATACTGTGAAAAGTCCAGAACAGAGAATCCATCAATATATAATTATATAACTGTTTAATCTATTAGTACTATTGTATTGATTCTGAAGATTTTTTCCCTGTACCATATCCAAGAAATATTAAACACTGAAAATATATAATGCCCCACTGAATCCAATTTCTGTCTAATATATGCAATAACATTGAATAGCACTCTGTTCTTTACAAATTTTTCAGTCTGGTCACCCCATTAACAATTGAAGACTTGGTGCAACTAAAGTTTTTAAATAGCCTACATTGTGAGAATCACTTTCAAAGCACACAAGCAGCTCTATATGTACACATGAGCACATCTAACAGGAAATGAATAATTTCAAGCATATAGACAATGGTCAGTGAAGGGCAGCTATACTGATTGATGATAACAGGAAAACATGTTCAAGGAAGATCCATGCCAGAAAAAAAAAAAGAAAAAACAATGTGGCACAAACAAGAACAATGATGCTGAGATGACAGAGAAAGCAAAAAGCAAACAGCTAAAATCAGGCATTCAAATTTCTAGTGAGTCATACTCCAGTCCAAGTGCCTCTCTCTGGGTTTCAGGTGAGACTGAAAGGAATGATTAACAGAGTACAAAGACATCCTGAATTATGGCCTTTCAACAAGTTTGTTGCTGAATTCACTTTAAGTTACAAGGAACAATGAAAAGAGGATTGGCCCTCCCAAACTCAAGTGGGTGGAGTGATGTGATTTCCTCAGCCACCAGTGTTCTAGCCATACTAAACCAATAGCCTGACATCAACTATAAAATAGCTATGTGTTCTGTTTCATATTCTACATAGTTATTTCCTCCAAAATATTTTCTTCCAGCTTATATTTTGTTTAATCTAGATACTCAACTAAGCAGACATACCCTAAAACCACAAAATAAGCAGAGGGAAAAGATGAGAGACAGGATGACAGGAGAAACTAGTCAGCGATATAAATGAAAATAAATCATGTCATGAATTTTCCATAAATAGATAATCAGAAACTGAATATATCTCCCAAAATTCCTTTCATACCTGAACTTAACATATCAGCTGCTTATTTTTGTATTATTTCTTCACTGTACAATCTACTACCATGAAATTGAACAATTGTTATAGCTCTGCACTTATATAAGCACACTGCACTGATTATCTAAAAAGTCTGGACCTAGCTTAATCATTACTTCTTCAGTTACAGATTTTATTTATAATATTCTGGGCATAGTCTTATTTAAATATGATGTTTCTAAAGTTTGAAGCCTTCCTTGCTTTATTTTTGTTGCTGTACAATAAATTCTTATCTTTATGTCAATCTATCATTTCTAAGCTATTATTTGTAAAATAAAAACACTAAGGAATACATATCACAGAAATCCCCCTTAATGAATGCATCTACCAAGAAAACATAGAAACAGGACTTCTATGCTTTTTATAAAATGTCAAATAATTTCTCAAGTATCCATTTGAAACATAGGTTCAATTCTTGAGCATTTATCATATATTATTCTCGTCATTTCTATTAATAAAAAAATTTGTATAGCCCATATATAATATATTATATGTTCATATATATCAATTTTCCATATGCTATAGAAAATGTGGCATACAAAAAAATTCCTATTCTTCATAAGTTTATTATTTGGAATGTCATCTGAGTGAAATATGAGTAAAAGAAAAGAATAATAATATTCCTGATAATATATCACAAATTATACATAAAATACCATGGCATACAAAAGAGAAATCAAGTGACATTACATAGTGAAAGCTATTGAAGTAGATAACTGTTGAACTTCATTTTCTTTTATTTGAGAAAATGTGTTTCAACGACTTTTGAAAATGTAAAACTTTCAGTTTGACACGACTTGGGAACTGGACGTAAACAACTGAATCTGTTTTTTTATGAAAAGAGGTGGGCAGAAGAAATCCATCACTTCTGCAGGGGGAAGCAAAACTATGCCACATTTTGAAGCACCTCCTTATTCAAAATATGGTTCATATCATCTACGAGAAAATAGTATGTTCTACCCGGAATTGTTTTACTGAATGATCAAGTAAAATGATAAAGCATTTTATCTGATGATGCAAAACAGTGACAAGTGAGGTTACACATTGTGGTTACTGGACACAATGTGATTTGTTAGGAAAGGAAAATTGATGATCAGTCATATTTCATGGACGAAGCAGCATCACTACAAAATAGGACTATGTCCAAAGACTTAGCTTTCTGAGAAACAAAACGTTGCGCTTACTTTAAATCAGGTATATAAATCTGCAGTACTTGTATTACAACATCATTTTCCTTTGCTTTGTTTCTGTCCAGATCCAGATTTCCCATATTTAAAGACAAGATTAGACTCTGAGCCAAAATACTGTTTTTGAATTGCCAGAAACTGTCTGTTAACTTTCCCATGTTCTTATAAATTCAATTAAAAGCTGAAGCTTACATAAAATTGAAATGATTTCCGTAATTATCAAATATTTAACAATATTAATACTAATACATTTCATGTACAATAATATTTTCTCATGTGCTCTGTAGATTTCCTTGTGTCTACAGGAAATCAATTACTTGTTATGTGTGTGCTTATGGCAGCCTGCCTTCCTATTTCCTCTATTTCTTCTGCTCTCACAAAACCTTATTATAACACCTAAATTCTTACATTTGTGAATATTATGCCTTGTGTCTTAATGTTTCCCAAAACCTCATGTAGTAAAACCTGGGGATTTTCATAGGTGGCTGGTTATGGAGTATTAGATGATGGTTAAGGCAGTGTCCACTGATAGTTCTACATAAGATAATGGGAAGGTCTGCCCTAAGGGCATGTAGCCTGTCCATCCTAAGGGCATGTAGCCTGGACAGGGTATAAGGGCCAGAGGGGGCTTCTGTTGCTGTTGCTTGGTGTTTTTGCTGCCTTCTGCCTTTAATTTTCCATGCCATGAGCAAATTTCTCTCCAGTGTGATGTCGCTCTTCCATGCCACCTTACCTTGGAGCGAGGCACTTATGAACTGATACATCTATGAACTATGAGGAAAAATAACTTTTTTCTTCTTTAACTCTAGGTGTTGGGTGTTTTGTCTCAGCAGTGAGAAAAGTAACTAAGACAATGAATCATAAATAAGTGCAGTAAACTTTCTTTGCTCCAGAAACAGACCTCATATTAAAAAGAAAAAAAAATGTAATATCTCTAAGACCTTAAATGGAATTATTCACCATTATCAAGCATGATGAGCATAATCTGTCTCACAATACATGTCAGCCATGGCAGGTATTTTTTCTCGTGCCAAAAATACAAAGCACTGAATGTAAATGAGAGAAATGGCAAACCATGCTGCTTCCTTTAGCTAAACATTTGAAAGAAGTCAGTATGTTTCCAATAGCATTTCTTTTCTTTTTATTTTCAGAATAACTAAAAATAATATGTTGATTGATGTAATTCTGCCTGAACAAATCTTTACCCATCCAGTCAGTAACCAGTTATCATCACTAGTGCATACTGAAGCAGCCTTGTAGAGAAGAAAATAAAAGAAGAAATAAAATTATAACCAACCAATCAACAAATCAATTTTAACAATCAGTCTAATTTAATGATGTGAAAAAGTGTCTCTTGGAAACTAGATGCAATTGCACTAGTTTCATAATAATCCTTTCCTGGATTGCTGTATTTAGGTTGCTTTCTGAATCACCTAAGTTCATAAGGACTTATAAAAGCTTACCATGGAATTTTATATTGTCCTTAGTATGCTTCAGAGTAAAAATGCTATTCCTGTCCCAACAATTAAACAACCACACATATCTTACTAGCCTCAATCACTACCCATTTAGCTTTCTAAATATCATATGATCATCTCAAAGAATGATATATGCTCATGCCCAACAGAAAGCACATTAGCCAGGGGAAGAAACTAGGAAAACCCCACTTTAGGCCAGGGGAACAGCATGAGAAGAGATATGAAATGCAAAGTACCATCGGTATATGCAGAGACTACTGATCATTGCCAGGGTAGAAAGTGTAAGTTGAGATTCGCCAAGGGAAGAACAACTTTGCTTGTGAGTATGTGCCACATAATAAAAAATGCAAGTTACATGAATATTTTACAGCAACAGCAACTCAAAGAGCTCTAGGTGTAACGGGCCTATTACAGGTGACCTATGTGAATGTAGTTTCATCCCTACCTAATTGCACTTTCACCAGAAAACTTTCACAGCGTCTCAGTTTCAATATGTGAAATCAGAGCCTGGAAATCTATTCCCCTTAGTCATCTCCATGTGGATCAAACCCAAAGTATTTCATTTAAAAGACTTTCTCATTCTTACCCTTTCTTTATTTTTTTGAAGAAAAAATTATTTCATTTTTTTCAGCGTTGATTTTTTGTATTTCCTTTTTTAATATAAAAATGTGACATTTTCAAAAATATGTTAGTAGTACATTCCCAATGATTGATACAATGCATATTGTTGTCCTTGTAGTAGTTATGCAGAGCACAGGGTGTAGATATGAAAATTTTTCTAATCATTGTTTGCACAGAAATATCTTCTCGAGCCGGGTGTGGTGGCGCACGTCTGTAATCCCAGGACTCGGGAGGCTGTGGCAGGAGGATCAGTGCGAGTTCGAGACCAGCCTGGGCTACAAAAGTGAGCTCAAGGCCAGCCTCAACTGCATAGCGAGACCCTATCTCAAAAAGATAAAAAAAAATATTTTCTCATTGAACTAGGAGAAAGTAGTTGTATAAATAGTCCAATATTCCAAAATTGCAGTGCGTTATTGGCAGAACTGGCAATGTCAGAAACTGTTTATTTAAGCCTTCCTTTCTATATTTTTAATTTGATAAAATCTCATGTTGTACTGCCCACATTAGACTCATATTTGTGATCCTCCTGGCCCAACATCCCAGAGTGCTGGAATTAAAAGTGTTCCAGGAGCCTGATTTTCAATAAGCTGCTCCATCTGATTCTCATGCTCACCAGAGTCTATCTATTTTAGTACGATTACACCTGTATGTGGTGTGTCATATAAGTATAATGCTTACTCACTCATATCTTGCAGAATGTGATGTTAGCATTTGCCAAGATTTATTCCTCAGAGTCTCACCTGCTAAGGGTGCTATAGTACAAAGATTTCTGTATGATTAGATATATCTGTGGCACCAGCAAATGATCTAGCCTCTTAGAGAAGGCCAGTGAGCATTAACATAGTAAAGGTTCTGAGAAGTTTTACGTTAACAGAAGAGCATCTTTAGTGGTTAAGTTGTTATACACTTGTAAGTCTAACATTCTGTGGGTCTGAAACAGAAGGACTGAAAGTTCCCAGCCAGTTTGGGCAATGTAGTAATTTAGGAAGACTCTTCCTCAATATTAAAGATAGGAATGTAATTCAGGATTCACTGCAGTGTGGATTTGTGTGTGTGTGTGTGTGTGTGTGTTTGTGATTCTGAGCACACATTCACCTCATGCCAGACTGCATAGCAACCCCACAAGCCTGAGATACTTAGAGATACACTAAGAACATCTAAATCTGTCTGTTCCAATTTTATCCTAGCAGCTTTCCTTCCTCCTATTTACAAATTAGTTAGTAAGTCTTCCCAGAATTATCTCAGAGCCTATGAGGCAAGGATTTCAAAAAATTCTCCAAACAGCTATCAAAGTCAGAAATGGAGTTGCTGAACTTAAAAGAATCAAACAAAGAGTGGAAACATCTGTGAGAGTTCTGGCTCACAGTCCGTCTCTTTGAGTGAGGAAATGCAGTGGTATTGTATAGGTAGGCAGCAACGTTCCAAATAGAGGAATTATTGAACCAGTCTATACACAAATAAATTTACAATTATGTAGTTAAAGTGCTCATTAGAGTGATTCCCGAATGATAGATTTTTAAGCAGCAAAATTAGAAGGAATAAAGCTGAATTTATCATGTTTCTGTAAATCAGAAACTTTATGCAAAGATGTAAAAATGTACTTTAAAAAGAAAACAAAAAATATGAGTGCAAAGTCAAAGAAGATAAGAGAAATTCCAAGTAACTCATATAGTAAAAGAGTGACACGCATTCAAGTCAAATTCAGAATAAAATCAGAAAAATTTATTGGGGTATTTAAGAAGACATTAACTATTATGAATGGGCTATTTTTGCTGCAATTTATATTTCCCAAGTGATTTATCTTCTATTACTTGTCTTTCTTGTAATATTCTAAGTCATCCATAGGCCAAATATATTAAAATGGAAATTCCCTAAGATTTATGCAGAAAACTTCCAAAATAGAATGTAAATCTGTTATCTTTCCATAATTAAATATTTAGTGGTAACTTTAGACATGCTGTAGAAATACTATATAGATTGTTTAATGGATCCATTCTATGAGGAGTTATAAATCAAAAATTGCACTGAATAGCTGTCATTATTTTCTAATATAGTAGAAAACAGCATTGGTAATTGCTTTGCACTTTAGAGATTGTTTTGTTGTCAAAAATTCCAGTTTCCTGGAGATTAGAGAACTTGTATATGGCCATGCTACTTGAAATCAACAAAATATAGAAATTTTTAGGTTTCAACATAACCTATATTATCTCTACATATGACTGTGGGATAAATCTTGACTACTAAATAGATATGTTGAGTAATGATCTTAGTGACCATAGATCAGCAGTAGACTATTTAACCAAAAGACGTCAGAACAAGCTTGAACCCGCGAGTTATACATTTCTATTTTCTGTCTCTGGAACATTTTTGTTAGTCATGCTTACTCTGAATCCATTTTTTCCAGTTTTGTTAGTATTAGATCTCCCACATTTTCACAGAATACTCCAACCAATCTGTATACACATTAAATTTTGGGAAGCACAATTGTAGGCTATGAGATTCTGGGGGACAATAACTTTGATATTCACAGTTATCCACAAATGAATGAAAATATAAAAAAGAAAGGGTAAAATTTATTTCTGATCTCTTCCTTTTTCAAGTTTTAGACTCTTTAATTGTAAGCCAAGTCTAAAGTTGTTGATTTCAACATCAGGAAATTGAAACTTCAAACTAAAACTTGTTTGACAGGTCTGATTTTTTTCTATTTCTTCAGTGATGAAACATACGACAAAGTTAAACATATTTTGTAATTAAATTAGTTGAAATATGTAGACAAATAATGTATATATGTGCTCCTTCTATAATCAATGCTTGTATATATGCACTGAGGCCCTGTATCTTCACACAAAAAAAATGTTCAGTAAGTTTTTACAAGTAATGAAAGCTATGCTGCATACCTGTTTTTATAGCTCCTGTCCATTTGCTGGTTTAAATAATGGGAGAGAGAGAGAGAGAGAGAGAGAGAGAGAGAGAGAGAGAGAGAGACAGAGACAGAGACAGAGACAAAGACACAGAGACAGACAGAGACAGAGACAGAGAAACAGAGAGACAGAGACAAAGACGCAGAGATAAAGGGACAGAGACAGAGACAGAGCAAGACACAGAGAGAGAGAGACAAAAAGACAGAGAGACTATGTGCAATTAATTACCGATACTGTCACCCTTGTGTGCTGCATTTATCGCCTTACTTCCATCACTTGTTTCTACTTTTCAGGAAGTTTATACACTCTTATGCCGTCTGCTGGCTGCTGACTGCCTCAGTTTACTTGGCTTTCACTTTTCTCTAACCATAAACCAGAAACACTCATCTTTATCCTAACAGGACTCGGTAATTTTATTAACCTTTTAAAAACAAAATGCATACTATAATAACATCTACTAGTATGATTCTATCATTGCCACTTGGAACTGCTGGGTTTCTGATACAGTTACCAATAATACTGAAGATAAAATAAATATACTTTGAATCATTGGATATCATATTTGCAGGCATCCAAAATACAAAGGCTTTCACTTATTTCTGCTGAATCATAATACATTATGTAATTTAATTACTACTTGTTTTGGTTGGATGAATTACTGCCCTACACAGATTAATATGAATGTAACATTTGCACAGTCTCTAAATAATTATAATGTCTTTTTGAAAATCTTCAGAAAATTTGCAACCTTTGAATTTTCTGAAGCTTCTAAACAATTGTCAGTTTTGTATGAGTACAAAACCACCTTCATGGATATGTAAGAACACTTGATTTTATAGGCAGTGATGCCCATAGCAGTAGAGCAATGGAAATTATATATATATATATATATATATATATATATATAAAATGCTTGTATACATGCACTGAGGCCCAGTATATATATTATATAACTTTTCCTCTCATGGCAGGTAGAAGAGCAGAATGGAGCAAGAAAGGGATGACCACAGATGCTTCTAGCCCTTATATCTTATCCAGACTACTTAGGGCAGTTTACATTCACATGTTTAAACCTAGAGTCCTTGAGTTGCAGAATCAGGAGTGCATGAATAGAAGAATGCAATGTAACTGTCTGCACACTGAAAAGCCAAAAAATCCAGTCCAAAGTCAGAACCGTAGAGCTCACTGTAGAGTGCAGTGCAAGTTTGTGTCAGAAAGCCAAAGGCTCTGTGTCATAAGCCAGAAGAGTCTGCTCTAAGAAGCCAGAAGGAACTAGAGACAGACATCCAAAGACAATGACAAACGCTGAAGCTCTTCTTTAATGCCATCTATATTAAATACTCACACTGAGGGTGATTCTTTCCTCCTCTCTTTGCACATTACATGTCAGTCATCCACAAACACATCCAGAACCATGCTCCCACTAACTTGCTAGCGCTTTCTTAGTCCATTTACATTCACATCAGAATTAACAATCACACCTTTTATATGTTGTACACAAAACACTTGCTACTTTATAGCATAAGGCTTGAAGTTAGCATATGGCAAGGCATTATTTCTTTAAGATGAGGCTTTATGTTTCTGTCTCTGTGTTTGCCCAAAAAATGAAATTGTTGATTATATAGCTTGCACATTACTATTATCCTAAGTAGTTCTAGCATGTGTAATGTAAGCTCCTCATCTATTTTTATCTGATGCTATATCACCAGAAATGAATTGAAACCTACCTGAAAAGCAAACAATTCCATGGACAATATTATTCAGCCATTTTAACTCAGACACTGTCTTAGCTCAGGCTGTTTTCACAGAATACCACTGACTGGGTACTTTAAACAACATAAAAGTTTACCTTGCAGTTTTGGATACAAGGAAATCAAAGATCAGGGTGCCATCATGGTCAGTTAAGCTCTGCAGGGAGTTTACATCCTGGTGTGCAAACAGCTATTTTCTTGGTATGTTTTCATACAGGCTGTTTATATCTCTTTCTTATTAGGTAAGGACACTATTCATAAAAGCTCTATCCTACTTCTGTCAATGTGAGTTTAGGTATCCAACATATGAGTTTTATGCTGAGCAAATGATGCTGAATGCCCTTCGGACTCTCACTCCTTAACTCTTCTTTTCAATTATTAAATGAGAAAAATCATTAAAATCTAAATCATTAATTTTGCTATATTATTTGTAAAGCAATTAGTAAATAGTAAAATAAATCAACTCACAGTTTCAATTTTGTTTCACTAATTTTTATATCACATTTGAAGCATCTCCCAAGTTCTACACTAGATAGACATCTAAGAACTGAAATTAATTACATAGTCATTAAAGACCAAACACATACATATCATATACTTCTTGCTGTCCTTGCCTTTAAGCAGATTGCTTCCATATGCAGAAACTGACAAGCTCAGGTGGTATACAAGAGAAGTCACAAAGGAATTATTTGCTTCTGTGTAACCATGTGATATTATATATTGCAGAAGTCAATTTTTTAAAAAAATTGATTTTCCTTCTTTACATGATCTAGGCAGTTTCTAATTGCTTCTGCTTTTTCCTCTTAAATTTGTTCTGGTAAAAAGCAAGTACATGACTGCTTTTATTTGATTAAAAACTCCAGTGTTTATGCAGGTGCCGATGCTGCTTGAAATCACCACCCTAATGTGGAATGACAGTCAGCCAGACTGGCAGAATCGTGTATGGGTGCAATACATGTTAAGACAAGCTGTACTATGGGCCAGTAATACACACTTGCAAAAGAAAATGATGAGTCAATTTTATACCAAAAGAATCATACCTTCCTAGAAGAAGTTTTGTAATATTTTACTGCTAGATCTGATTAACCTAAATACAAAATGTAATGAACAGATGGCTATGGCATTTGAAGTCCCACAGGGAAGAATGGTTCACTGAATCATTCGCGATAAATTCTCTCTGGGCCTTCAAAATATTGCACTCCCAGTTCAACTGGTACCACAGACACTGAGATCCATTATCCTCATAGGCAGGAATAAAATCAGGAGCCCTAAGCCAGTAGCTCGCTTGCGCATGATTAAACTAATTTGCTGTTGCCCCTATGCTTAAATGTACTGTTCCGTGTGTATTAGATTCTAGCATGAGGTTGAAATGCCTATAACTTTATCTTGGTCTCCTTTAATACGTATCTCTGCCTCTCTGCCTTCGTTTTTGCACAATACCTCTAAGTCTAGGGTTATAACTGATGACATACCCCTGAAAGAACTTCAAGTTTGTTGTAAATACCAGATCCAATTTGTGGTTTTTTATACTCACGGAAGGTTTAATAATGGCAGTAACTGCTAGAAATGTCTGTTTTGTTTATCAGAATTTAGTGGGAGACTTCCCAGGTCCTCTGCCAAGAACAAACAGAAAAAGGTTGTCCTTAACATAATGGTTTAAATCTAACCTAGTATAAACTAATAACTTTCCAAAAGAACCATATTCCAATTAAGCTTCCTTCTCACCACCTTTAACATGTTAGTCTACAAATTGAAATTCTACATGTGTTTGGAGGATGAATAATATACAAACCATAATATTTCTTCATACATAAAAATGGAGAAAATATTAAAATTTCCTGACATTTCATTGGCTGCATTGAAATAACAATGAATATAAAGGAGTTAACATAGCTCCACTACAATATATGTATATGGTGAGCACTTAATAAATGCAGACAATCATCATTGACATTATTATTCTTTTTGCTAAGAACTTGGATATTATTCATGGCACTAAGTGCTCTCACACTTTCCTAAACCACAATTGCAGCTATATCTTAACAACCTCAACACAAACAGGTAAGTATTGCCAAAGAACTAATGAACTGTATAACCTAGAGAATGTTCATAGTGAGGAAGTTGATTCCAATGTTATAAAAACACATGGGGAATTCATTTACTTGAAAGAAAAAAAAGAATGAGATTTTAGTGTCAGAATAATATACACTGAATAAAATAACCTAGTTTTGAATTGTGCATTAGTAGAGTCAGGTCATTAGCCATAGACCACTACAAATCTTATCAGATAGTTACAGGTCAGCATTTGACTTGACTTTTGAGGTTCTAACTCCATTAAATAAAGAAATAACAGAACTAGAACTTAAGCCTAGAGTTAAAGAAAAGGAGAACCAATTGCTCAGCTTACACAGAAGTGTAGCTGGTATGAGACACAAAAATGTGCCTGTTTCACACACTTCTATCTAGTCTGGCCTTAAGCATCCCTGTGCTAAGATTGCTTGGGGACGAGCAGGAGTACGCAGTATTGGTGAATGATGTAGTGTCTTTCAGGTACTGGGAATAATAGAAAAAATATTTATGTTTCTTATGTTTTGCTTTTGTTTCGTCACTTCCTCTGTTTCTGTCTCTACCTCTCTCTCTGTCTCTCTGTCTCTCTGTCTCTGTCTCTGTCTCTGTCTCTCTCTCTCCCTCTCTCTCCCCTTCCCTGCTTAACTCCTTTTATCCCTTCCTTTCTCATTTTCCTCTTAAGGCTTGGATAGAACCCAGGGACTCACACATGCTAGGAGAATGCTATACTTCTGCGCCTTCTTTCAGCCTTTGGGAGAGTTTCTTGAACCCCAGAGGCCTAACAATTCTAAATATTCCCTTATCAAATTTTACTTGTGCACACAAGTCTGAAAAAATAATCTGTAGATAGTTATCTAGCCAGTGTATTGATCAGCACAAGTGTAAGTAGTTTGAGCTTCTAGACTATATGAATTTTGGTCTGAGCTTTGATTTTGCTACACAATGGTTATTATTTTTTAATGATTAGCAGTCTTTATTTTTTTAATGGCTCGCTCAACCTGCCCTGAGGGCAGGGATGGCGAAGCATGTGGTGGGATCGAACTGAGGTCCCTGTGGCCAAGTAAGCTTTCCTAGGCAGGCACTTTAGACCGCTGAGCCATCCTGCTGGCCCTTTGTTTTGTTTTAATTGTCAGAGAAGTGTCTTATTTTTCCATTAATTTTGAAAGATAGTGTTGTACAGTCCAACAACTTGAGTTGGAAATTGTTTTCTTTTGTGGTTTGAAATACTTCACTCCAATCTCTCCTCAATCTGAAGATTTGTGTTGAGAAGTCTTGTGATTCTGAAAGTTTTTTTTTTTTATATACGTGATTTATTTTTTCTCTAAAACAAGTTTTAATATTCTCAAAAAAACCCCAAGTTTTAATATTCTCTTCTTGTGCTGAATTTCGGGAATCTTGACTATTATACATACATATATATATATATATATATATATATATATATATATATACATAAATATATTGCATATTATATATATTTGTTTTGTTTTGAAAATGACTAATTGGAGTTCTATAGGTCTCACTTACGTGTTTGTCAAATTATTTTTCCCTTCCAGAGAAGTTTCCTTCCATGATGTCTGTGAACAGATTTTTATATGGCTTCTGTGCTATTTCCTGCACTTCATTAATTCTAGTCAGACTTGCATTACTCTTCTTTGTATCATCTAGTGTATTCTAGACTGATTTCTCATAGTTCCTTACTAATTTTAAGAAATCTTAGACACAAGAACAAAACTTTAAGGTTTCTTGAAAACAAGCAGTAATACTTAATCATATGTCCAGTCTCACATGTCTATTAATCTGAGTAACAGGTTTGATGAAAAATAGATAATATATCAACCATGTTTATTTGCTTATTTTGTGCACGGTCTCACTGGACAAATCAAACTCATAATGATCCTCCTATTTTCAGCATCATTAGTGCTGGGAATACACGTGTGTGCCACCACGCCCAAACTCCACTGGCAGCTTGGTGCACTGGGTGGACAGGCCCAGCATGACATGTGGTTTTATGGATTGCACCCTGGCTCCTGCACTTGCCTAAGCAAGCACTTAGTACACTGAGCTATCTTCTGGCCCTTATTAACCATTGTTAATCAGCTATTCTTGGTTTGACACTCTGTAATATATGTATTGATGTATGTTACCCTGTTTCTGTCTTAGTTTCTGATTTTTATTCTTGTTTTTGTTCTTTTCAAAATAAAATTGTATTAAATAAAAAAGAAATCTTTCTTTTCGTGATTGCTAACTGTAATCCTGTACTTGATATCTGAGATTTATTTTCTCCCACTGGCTCATTATGCTGTACATAATTTTAGTGGAATGTTTAATCTACTGCATAACTGTTTAAATGTGTTTCATGCATATCATTTATTTCTTATGTTGAACATTCACTTTTACATCATTTCCTAAACTTCCCTGATTTCAAAAAATCTGTATCTGCTCTAGAGTCACTAAGCATCTCTTTCATATGGTAACTATCTCTGTAGCTATTGGAGAATTTTTTTTTTCTGATTTGAATTTTTTCTAGAGCCTCATTCCTTTTCTTTCTTATTTCTGATATTACCATTTCAGATGGTCCAATTGGACGATTTTAACACCTACATTCCTTAAGTCAATGATCTGTACCTTTTCAATTCAGTAAAATTTAATCTCATCTGATACTTAAACCACATTGAAATCACACCCAATTAAGTAAAAGACGTCATTTATATCTATATACCAGAAAAATATCCAGTACAGAACAGTGAAATACAAAGTTAACAAGGAAATATTCTGCAGATACATTATTTCATCATCATTTTCCCTTGGTGTTGGAAATTGTACCCAGAGCTTTTTAAGTGGCAGGTGAGAGTTGTTTCTCTGAGCTACATCGTCAGCTTCTGCATTATTTTCTGTTTGACTTGTAACTGAAAACACTGTCATTTGAAAATACTTTCATTGTTTCATTGTTTCATTTATGTTAACATAGTTTAAACTGTTCACTATAAATTCATTAAATATTTCAATAAAATTATAGAGTAATTATTAAAAAGTAAAAGATCTTTCACTATAAAACTAAGAGTAATTTAATTATAAGAAAAATTTGAATCATCATAACTATTTTTAAAAGCACATAGTACCTTAGAATAATTCACTTTTGCTAGGTTTTTATTACTGTAATCATTACTCATGTGGTACTGATTTTTGAACACTCCTTTTTTTCTGTATCTGCCACATGATAAAGTATATTCACTTGCATTTTATTAAGGTTTTCCCATCAAAATAAGAAACATATTTTCTTTATTCTTCTCGATAATCAAGTATTATATGATAAATATGGCCAAGATCCTATAATAACCTTTCAATTTACATTCTACACATAAACAATGGAAATTGCCATCCTGATTTCTGAATGAGTCCTATTTCTAAATATAACATGCAAGCACATGACATTTATAAAATTAGAAGATTGATTTACTTGTGTAAACTCTACTATGTGTTGCAAAACTGCAGAATCTCAGGTTTCACTCTGAGTAGTTTTGTTATTATTATTATTATTATTGTTAATTTTGGATCTGTGATATTTGCTTTTTTCTAACACAATGAAATTTCCTGAAACATAAAATTAACGTGTTATCAATTTAAGTTGCTTTTTACTAGAGAAAACTGTTACAGTTTCTTACAAAACTAAAATGTAACTATTGTGCAGTTCAGCAATCACACTTCTTTGCATTTATAGTAGGAATTAAAAATTAATCATGTTCACACACAACATATTATACTTCAGTGTTAACAGCTTTTTTCATGATTAACCGTAAATAATGTGAATGTTATACAGTGGATGATTAGATAAACAAACTTTAGTATATCCTTATCATGTAAAACTATATCACAAAAAAAACCAGAAAAACAAATAATACACAAAGTGAGCTAGATGAACCTCCAGATACTTATGAGGATTGAAAAAACAACTCCACCCCTAAAAAGTTATGTGATGCATAATTTATTTATACAGTATCCTTTTTCTAAAATCATTTTTGAAAAAGTGTTTTACTTTGTGTCCAGCATAATTCTAAACTCACTATGTAGCCCAGGTGGGCTTCAAACTGCAGTGATAAGGGGGCAAGATAGCTCAGCCAACTAAGTGCCTGATGAAGTGATCACAGGGACTGGGATTGATCCCAGATACCGCATGCTGCACCAGCCCCATCCCTAGGTGTGCTGAGATTTGACGTGGTAGTGCAAGTCTTTAATCTTAGTGCTGAGGAGGCTGTAAATAGGAGAATCACTAGGAGTCCATCTGCATAATGAGACCCTGTATCAAATACATCAAAAAAGTGTGGTAATCTTCCTGACTCAGCCTCCCAACTTCTGAGATTATAGGCATGTACTACCTCTCCCACTGTATATAGTGTTTTTGAAATGATTCTTGAGATGCAAAACACGTTCATGGTTATGAGTCTAGAAACTAATAAGGATGGAATGAGGGTAAGAATGATTATAAACTTGGTGTATCTACATGGTGATAGAACGGTTTTGTATCTTATTAGTGTTGGTGGGTACAGGAATATGCCCATGTGATACAATTCGTAGAAATAAATGTACATGCACATATGAATATATGTGACATTGTGGAAATTTGAATAAGATCAATGGATCATTTGGTGACAGTTGTGGTTATGATTTTGTGCTTTAGTTTTTAAGTTGTCATTGGAGAAAACTGAATAAAATATGTAAGAAATCTCTATTATTTCTTAAAAGTGCATAAGAATTCGTGATTATTTCGATATATTTACAACTGAATATTCACAGCAAAATTTTTCACAACTGAACAACCGCAATTTTTAGCCTCATGAGGTTTTTTTTTTTTTTTTTTTGTGGGACCAGGGTTTGCACTCACGACCTTACAGTTGCCATGCAGGCATTTGTGCCACGGAGCTATCTCCCCAGCCCCGAGTTTGCCTTATAAAAGCTTTTTGAACAGATTCTAGAAGACATAGTTGCATTCTGTATAAGCAACTACATTTATTCCAACCTCAAAAGATATATTAAAGTAGGAGAATGCTAAAAATGAGAACAATAAAGCTAGCTTTGATTTTGTTTTTTGTTTTCTGAGAGAGAAGTTATACAGCCCTGCAATTTATTAAATGCCATTATTCAACTTTAGTCTTTATCTTTTTATGTGACTATCATTTTGCAGTCAGAACTAGACCCACTTAGGGCTTATGGGCCAAGAAAAAATTAAAGTATAGGTAATTGGTCCCAAATAATTTTGAGTGAGGAAGAAATAAATTTATTCTTTGTACAATTCTTTAAGCATGAAGGAATGGGAAAATAAAAGGTTATGAAGAGATGTCTGGAAGATAGTGAGCAGAAGCCCCAACTTCTAAGTGTTGCTGTGAGGAAAGGAGAATGAAGAAATTCTGAAAGATGAAAAAGGGAAAACAGTAACAGTGGTGAAAATGATTGATTGAAGAAATTATGTAAGATCCTATCTTTGCATATTTCTGCAAGGAGAATGACTGTAGTTTTTTCCAGAGGTAGGGAACCAGAAAAGATGATTTGTAGAACTGGGTCAATGTCTTCTTTCTTTTGCAATAAATGTAAAAATAGATGATAAAAGGAAAACTTACTGAAAGAAACAAGGATAATGGGATATGTCCAAATACTATCTGATTGGATGATATAAAAGTAGATAAAATCCTTCATCTTGAAGGGTCTTTCTTACATGAATGGAATGAATACAGAAGATGAAGAGAACTCACAGAAATTTCTCTAAGGCTGTAGTGGTGAAAACTAAACTTTCTGTGAATATTACTTAACTGGGCACACAGCCTGATGTGATCATTTGGGACTTTCTACCTACAGTGTGTCTGCTATAATGAGAGTTTGAGGATAGAACTTTCTGAAAGATATAAAGCTTAGGACTTACATAATGACTAGGTTAATTAAAGTAAATTAAGATGCTCTTCTAGGTTTTCTTTCAATATCCACATTGTATGTACAGAAAGTTCTTAAAGAAATAAAGATCAGTGTTTGCACTATGTAAATCAGTGTGTGGGTTCCTCAATAAACTAAAAGTATAAATTTCACTTGACCCAGCTGTTTCCTTTCTAGGTATCATCCAAAAATTTAAATAATCTTATCACAATATGTCACAAGCACATATACCATAATCCTTGTTTTTTATGTATACCCATGTTCATAGCAGTATAATTCATAATAGATATATCTTGGAGACAGCCTATATGTTCATCAAGAGAATGGTTTAAAATGTGGTATTTATATACAATGAAATATTTCTGTGTCATAGGGTACTCCTGAGTTATTTGCAGGAAAATGGATATGTGTTCAGACCATACTACTAAGTGAAGTGAAGTACAAAATAAAGGACAAATAATAGGAAAAATGATAAAGTTTTTAAAAAGGTATTTTAATTCAGTTCAGGTGATCTATCTAAAAATGTACCTTGAGAGCATAATTGTCTTACATGTTCCATACACTCTTTGGCCTATTAATCTAATTTTCAGTCTGTATGTAGGGTAATTAAGTACATAAGACATTGTAAATAAATGAGTCTAGGTGGAGGTGGAGCTTCGGAATTGAGGAGTCCTGGTAGGCTTGTAGACCAGATCGGTTGCCAGACAAGTTGTTTGATGGGTTCGGTACTGGAGCTTGGGCTGGAGAGGTTCAAAAAAAAGGGGGGGAGGGGAAGCGGAAAATGGGAAGGCGGGTCAAGGATCCTGACCCAGCCAGCACGCAGGTCTCGCTAGCACCGGGTCAGGGCTGGAACAGGAAGTTAGTCACAGGAACACAGATGAGGGGCAGAGGGGCGGAGGCAGGTTACCCATGGCGGGCGCGTGGGCCTGGCTAGCGCCAGGTCGGGGCTGGAACAGGAATTTAGTCCGTAAATAAATGAGTCTAATCCTGGAAAAATAAAATGGGAGAAGTGGGAGTGTGAAAAGAAGGAAATTGAATATCGTTATGTACATGTAATTATTCCCTACAGTGAATGTAATGACTATGTACTGCAAACATGTACTAACGAAAATCCAAACAGAAAAAGATCAGCAATTGGACTCAGAGTAGTAGGGAGTGATCCGAATTTACAGTGAATATTTCTATTTAAAACAATTTATTACAATAGACACTGCAATGATCCCCTCACATTACCTTTGTGCACACATGTGCACATGCACACACTTGAAACGCACATGCCATTGTTCTTGCCACTTTACGAAACACTTTGGAAGTCCTCCTGTGAATATCTTTATGAAATGTTGTGAAAATCATAGTCAATTGTCCCCCTGCTGCTGAGGGTCATGCAAAAGAAAGGCAAGCTTACAAGAGCATTTATGAGCCAGTCTTGTATTAGGAAAAATGGAGTAAGTTGTGTACATTCACTATATTGCAAACACTAATGAATTAAAATTTAGTACTGTACTTCAGTTGACCATGTTCTGCATGCCACTCAAATATTTGTTCTTATCAGAATGATTCTTCTCATTATCCAACTTCACAGAGCCCGACAATGACAGGGTACTTATTCATTTGTACCTCATTTGGTAAAAATATGAGCCCAATAACTCACCCTTACTCTTTCCAAAATATTTTAGTACATATGCCACTCCAATAACATGTATAACTCATATCTTAGTTACTGTCTCATCACTAAGACAGAGTACCAGACACAGACAAGTAAAGGAGGTAAGACATTTTTCTGGCTCACATTTTGTAGTGACTTCAGTACACAGTCAGTGGGCTCTAAACAGGACAGCATGGCAGCGGGACTGTGCAGGGGAGAAACAATTCAAGGCATGACTGTTGGAAGCTGACTGCAATCAAGGAAAGAGAGAGATACACCCTTCTAGGCCATATTTTCAGTGGCCAACCCTCTCCAATCAGAATTTAATTCCTAATATCACATTCATCTATAACTCACCAGTGGGCAAACTACTGATCAGCATCCTGTCCCTAACTTCCAGTCTTAGGCACGTCCTGAAGTCCCTATGTATGGGTACATGAAGATTTAGGAGGATGTTAGCGTATAAGCCATAGCAACTCATAACCTCTGTATAAGAATTTATGTGTTACCAATCATATTCTCATTCTACCTCCCGGCCTTTCTTACACATAGTTTTCTCCTAATGTTCCTATGTTGAACAAACACAGCTTAGTTCAGTTTTATTATAGCCAGTTATGCTACTGAATTTGTGTATTAATCATAGCAGCACCTGGTGGAGTATTTTGGGTTTTCCAAGTAAATTATCATATCATCTGCATATTATGTTTGAATCTGCTCCCAAACCTTTATTTTGAGAACAATTTTTGTCCCTATTTTCATTGGCCTTGCCCTTCCAGAGATCCTCAGTGATTCTAGAATATTTTTCAAGAAGACTCCATGTTTTACTCTGACGTTATCAGCCACATTCAAGGAAGGAGAGGACTTAGCTCAGATCCTTCTCTTGTAACCACGTTGAAAATTGCTTCCATGTATTTACTTTTCCCATAGGTACTTGTTTTTGACAAGCACATAGAAACCTTCTCTAAGTGGGATAATTGGGTCATTTTTCTCCAGACATTCCTTGAGTCAACCCAATAAACTTTAAATCTTGCACAGATCCTCCAAACAGGTTAATTTGATGACTTCTCCTCCAAGTAATCACATTGTCTTTTCTTATTAACTTTCACATTTACAGGAAATTCCTGTCTTCATACTAACTCAGAAATATCTAGGGTAGTAAAGTTAATATAATTCTTCAATTAATCATATTCAAGCCTCTTCCCAGACCTTTATTTCTTCTTCTTTGCTTCTGACTCTCTTATCACAAACTTAGTCTTTCAGTAACCACCAGGGAAGGGATTTTAGTTAATTTTTTCTTCATGCCACCAATGGTCTTCTGAGAATTTCTCAAAATTTTTCAGATCTTCTAACATCTAAATTACCAAAGATAGATTTGCTCTCATAATCTTACTGTATCAGAAACTTGCCGAATATTATTTTCTTGACATTCCCTGGAACTTTGTATAAGGATGCATGGTTGAAGAACTAACAATCTGAGAAAGGTAAAAGTTTGACACTGAATATGAATATGATTGCTTGAAGAATAACTCAACTAAATTCACTCTTTTAGAAATGTCCACCAGAGCCTGCACAAATGTTTAAGGAAGAAGTAAAGCTTAGACAGTAGGGTCAGAATGAAGTTTATTGAATTATTACTGGATGAGATTATATTGCATAACATTTCTGACATAGACACGGGAGGAATGAGAGGGTACCATTTCATAGAAGAAGTAAAGATCAGGGGCAGGGAAAATCTAGACCCTGTTTGGATTAGTAGGTGCTGAATAAAACCGTTCCACCTAAAGCATGAGTGAGGGTATGGAAATGAATACAGAAAATTCTGAGAAAAGTAAAGCTTATGTGTTAATTTATATATGATTAACTGATCTGAATGAAAAAGCAAAATAAGTCAGACTCCAAAAGACAAATATCAAGGCTGGCTAGAAATCTTAGTCAACTAAGTGCCTATTTAGGAAGCTCATGAGCAGGATTCCATTCCTAGCGCACATGGCATGCTGGCCTTGCCCTTGGGTGCACTGAAATGGCCACCAAATCAGGGCATGGTGGCACACACCTGTAATCCCAGCCTTAGGGAGGCTGAAAACAACCTTCTCACAGAGGCTCAGTCCAACCTTTATGGTACAGACCCTGTACCAAATACGTTTCCAAAAAAAGAAAAATATCGTATGTTCTTTCTAACAGGTGAACTGTAGAAAAGATGATAAGATAGCTGAAGTGAGACTGATTAGACTAGAGGGAAGCAAAAAGAGGGAAGGAGAAGTGTGTAAGGTGGGTAATGGAAAAACAGATATGATCAAAGTTGGCACATTGAATTTTCTCCCAAAATATGAAATTAGGATAGAGGCAGGGAAAGCCGGTGAAAAAGTGTGTGTGAAAAATGATCATTTCTGTTACATGTACTATCAATGTTCCAAAATGTAATCTATTAGGTTGTCTAACCAAATATTTATGAAAAAATGTTCTGCATCTTTGAAAGTGAAAATGCACATCAAAACGACAATGAGATACCATCTCACTGCAGTTAAAAGGACTACTTTGTAAAAACAAAAAAAAAATGTATCAGATACTGGCATAAGTGTGCAAATTTGTATAGCCATTATGAATAACAGTATAGAGATTCCTCAAAACACTAAAAATAGAACTACTGCATGATGTATTTTCCCACTCCTGTATATAGCCAAAGGTAATTAAAGAAACACACAGAACTGATAGCTGCATGCCCATGTTTAATGCCATGTCATTCATATTATCTCAGATATAGACTCAATCTGAGTGTCCAGCAACATCGACAAAAGGATGCACAAAGAAATATGAGTTAGTCATGATGAACAATGAAATCCTGTCATACTCACTAAACTAAGAATACTACCTCAGGATTTTTCTAACCTAGCAATAGTGTATAGAAGAGCAGAACATCATTAAAGAAATAAAGGTGGTTTCAGAATGTGAATGGAGGAAAAATATTGAATTATGCTTCTAGTCATAGTGTTTCAGCGGGGTTTGAGCTGCTATAAGGAATAAAATACAGAATGTTCTAAAAGAAGTGGAGTTCAGGGAGTGGGGATATAAAATTAATGGACTTGAAGGAAATGAATGATGTTTTAAAGACTGATCATTTTTGTGGGGATGAGAATAGAACATTCTGGGGAAAGGAAATTAATGATCGCTGACCAAACGATAACATGACTGATTTGAGGAAATCTGAACTAAGCTCTTGTGCCTTGGGTTTTTGGTATAATTAAAATAAAAGTGGAACTTTCTGAAAGAAGAAAAACTCAGGGAATTTATTCAGAATATAGTTTTGTGGTGAATAACCAAGCAAGCAAACACTTCTATGTTTTTATGAGGATAAGTTTATGGTTGAAATATTCTGGATAAAGTAAAACTGTTGTGATAAGTAAAAGTCTCTTCCTGAATTAAGCACTTTTCTCTGAGTAGTTCTGATGCAGTGGTATTTTGAGCACAGAACATTCTAGAGAAAGTAAATTCCAGGACATGTATCAGAATATAATTCACTGAATGAGAGCTGAACTAAATTCTATATTTTGTGGGTTTTTGTAAGAGTTTTGTGGGTTTGGGATGAAGGTGTAAAAGGATGGAAGTTTCTTTAAAAAATAGTAATGGATACAATACACTCAGTATATGATTGAATCAGAAAAAAACAGATTTATTCTTTTGGGGTATCTGGGATGTTTGGATGATGAAAAAAAAATTTTTAAAACAGATATATGATGATAGGCAGAAGCTATTTCTCCGTGGAGACAAATATTATATATGACAAAATTATAAATAGTAAGTTACTGGTAGATTTGACAACCAATTCCTTTCATAAGCACTTTCAATCTAGAGAATGTTTTCCTACAAGGATACTTTGTTGTTGTTGTTGTTTTTAATGAACAGAACATATTTATTGAGAGAAAGAGCTCCTGTCTGAGAGGACAGGAGGGGGGTCTCGAGTGGGTGGTCTCCAAGAAGCTGTCTCTTCCAGGGACTTTTATAGTGTAAAATCATGTAGTGGGGCAGGTCTAAGTTGAAAACCATGGAAACTCGCATTTGTGGGCATGAGGTGGGACAGAACTATGGTCAACCAATGAGGTTACAAGCACCATTACTTAGGTGAAATTGATTAAAGCCAATAACAAATGGGAAAGAGAGTCCCCTAACAAGCAGGCTTGACTAGGAACAGGATCTCTTCCTGTTGAGGGTTGGGGTACTGCCTCATTTAGGCTCTTTTAAGGTGATTGATACCTATTTAGAATATCAGTCCCTGATGAGAATTCCTAGAGAAGTAGATGGCTACTTTTCTTCTTTTGTCTTGAGGTCTAGTCCACAGTAAGAGTGTCTGCCTCTTGTAAAGTTGTATAGTCACCTTGTCTTCCATTTTGTCTCTCTGAGGGCCTGGCCCTGTCTGACTGCCTATAATATTTCTATCTAATTCAGTTGCCTACAACATCACCCCTCTGAAGAAGTGACCCAAACAGCCATGAGAGAATCATGGATGATGACCACTCTGGCTTCTTCAGGCTGAAAGGAGTCGTAGTTGTGAACCGGCAGTCAGAGATACTCTTCATAGGTTTTATCTAAAGGCCCTCAGTAGACACCAGGCATTTTTATCTTGGGGAGGTGGAATTGTTTTAAATCTGGAGAAGACAAAACCAAAGGCACTATTAAACACATGGGCCAAATAGTAACATCAGCAAGATAATTGTGTATATATTAAAAATGATTTTTACTAACTAAACAATAATAACTTTAATGATGACAAAGATAGGGTCTGGGGACCTCAGCATTTTATATGCCATTGATTTGACATCTAATAGTTTCAAAAGAAAGTAGCTGGGCGTGGTGGCGCACGCCTGTAATCCCAGCACTCGGGAGGCTGAGGCAGGAGGATCGACGTGAGTTTGAGGCCAGCCTGGGCTACAAAAGTGAGCTTGAGACCAGCCTGAACTGCATAGCGAGACCCTGTCTCAAAAAGACAAAGAAAAACAAACAAACAACAACATCAAAAGAAAGTAGTCAGAATGTTTTGTAGGTCCATTAGCAAAAATCCCTTAAACATGTAGGTTTAATCTTTTTAAATCTTATATAGCTATTGGGTAATGTCTCAAATAAACTAGCCTTTTATATTTGGGGCACATGAATTGTCAAACCAAGGGAAAACATTAGTACTTTCCAGTTTGTAAGTGGGGCCACTGGCTGGGTAACTACTAACACATCTGCATGAGCAAGGCTTTTGCTTTATATTGGCAGTTAACATGGGTTCTCTTAGGCTGAGAGGTGAAGACCCATGATCTTATCAATCTGAAACTGTTTTTAACTCTATCATGAACATTTCTTTTTCCTCTCTAGCAGCTTTGGACTTTTTTTTGTTTGAAATGTCCTTTTTCTCTTTCTGTATCTAAGGAAGCATACCTTTTTGTTTTCTGACTGGCCTTTATTCCTGTAGGCTGTTAGTATCACCATTTTTATTTTACATATATAATTCCATTCTTTGTACTTTTTACTGTGAAACACCTCAATTCAAATTTATTCCTGTAAACCCTTTTAACTTCTACAGTTTGTGTCAGATGTCTAGGGCCCAATGAGCAACATATAACCTTTGATTTTAAGGTCTCCTGCAGACAGCCCAGCTCAAGGAAGGTGAGGGCAACTTCCACAACAGTGGATTTCCTGACACAGGATTAGACTAATAGAGGAAGCATCTTTGAGGGATTGTCCTGTCCAAGGAATGTGAAGATAGCTTCCCTTGTAATGAGGCAGGAAACCCCGAGAAGACTCAGTTCACCTGGGCTGTATGAGATGGACAGCTAAGGCCATGTTACAACTCTATGGACAAAATCTGGTCGATCCCAACAGAAGGAATCTAAATGTAATCAGGCATATTTACTATAGGTTTCACCTGAATGATGACCTGGGTTTTGGTATCTTTTTAGGAAACAACAAATTTGAGAGATTAACAAATGTATAATCAAAGCATGAGCATGAGCATCTGAGCTAACAAGTAAAGGCATAAACTTTTTGAGACATAGTAATTGTAACTTTCTAGTTCTTTGACCCCTTTATTTATGAAGTCTGACAGTTTGTTAAAAGCCTTTTTAGCTTTAGCTGTAATTATCTCTACATTTTGAGAACTTATTAAAACTAGATTAATACCCAATTTTTATTGGCAATGTTTTTAAATAATCTAAATATAGTATGGCATACTTTCCTAGTTATGCCTTGTCAGAGAACGGTGACATCAGCAAGTTATATTTACTTGTACACAAATTTTGTAATCACTTTTGTCTTTAATTGAAAAATATTCATAAATATTGACTGAAATCATAACATTTTAAAAAATGATGAATAATGTTTATCAATTAGCACAAAGAAACTAGGAAACATCAGGCAATCTTACTTTTGAGAAACCTAATCTATAAGGTCACACCTGTATTTACTATCACTGTGAAGTACCTGAATTACAACAGAAATCAACCAGGCTAACTTAATATACTTAATAGCACACAGCATTTAGGTTAAACCAATGACTCATTTAGTGTTTTAGATATGGGCTCCATTGTAAGCAAGGGGCACTGCCAAAGGATTTTTCCTTTTAACATTGTGGCTGAGATTTATGTCACAAATACAAGGCCTGGTTTCTATCTATAGACCCAAAGCTACAGGACACTGTGTAACCAGTATCTTTAGAACTTTTTCCACTGACAGGATTTTCTGTCCTTGGGGATCTGTTTTAATCCATGAAATATCATTTAAGTCTTCCCTAGAGATGGGGTATGTGTCTTTTTTCTAAAATGACTTCCCTGTCTTTGGAATTAACAAACGCTCATTTTTAAGGGCTTCACTTAGTTGAAACAGTCTATATCATTCTCCTAATTGTACATGCCTCGAAAAAGGAAAGTACAAAGAGGTGGGAAAATCAGGAGTAAAGTCAAAACAAGGAAAGTGAAACAGAGCAGGACTGACACTTCCTCTAGCATGTAGAGGGGGATCAGAGCCAGTCTGTCCCAGGGAAACCTGTCCTCCAAGTCTTTAAGAATTGCTGCCGAACTAATGTCATTTAATTGGTAAAGGACTCACATGTTTTGTATACAGGAATGTATATTTTCTAACTCTGAGCTAAATTTAAAGGTCCCATTTTACAGAAGTTTGTATACAGTCCACTAAGAAACTTACTAACATTACTCTCTCTAATGCTATAACTAAAGTCAAGCAAGGAATAGCAGTATGTTTAACATCTAGTTCAAATGTAAAATATGTACAAGTACACAACAGTCTTAAAATGCCCCTTTAAACAAATATCATAACCTCATAACATTTCCATATTTTAATGTAGATTTAACAACATTTTGACCAATATTTTAACAAAACTCTGTGAGACAAAACATAAGCAATTATAAGCAATTTTAACCAAACTATATGAGACAACAAAATATGAGCAATTATGAGCAATGAGGAAAGGCATTTCAACATTTGAAACATAAAAATATCATGTAAGCAAGTCCCAATCCAGAATTTATGGAAGAAGAGCAAACTCATACCTTCATCAAGTGATATTGGTGGGAAACTCCAAATGATGCAGGAACTAAAAACTGATCTGGGGTGGATTACCTCTAATAGGGAACCTCCAAATGATACAGGGAAAACTGATGTCCCAATCTGAAAAGTACCTGGGATGAGCTTGTGTCCTCTAAAACCAAAAAATGAATTTTAGGAACAAATGAAGGTCATAAGCAGAACATATTTATTGAGAGAAAGAAAACTCCTAAGAGACAGGAGGAAGCTGGGCTTGGTGGCTCATGCCTGTAATCCCAGCACTCGGGAGGCTGAGGCAGGAGGATTGGTGCAAGTTCGAGACCAGCCTAGGCTACAAAAGTGAGCTCAAGGCCAGCCTCACCTGCACAGCGAGACCCTTTCTCAAAAAAGACAAAAAAAAAAAAAAAGAGAGACAGGAGGAGGCTTCCCGAGTGGGTGTTCCCAAAGGATATATTTTTGTCTCCCATTATTTTATATAAATGCCATTGCTAACCATATTTTTCAGGTAAACTTTATCATTTTCTGAAGTGCCTCCTTAAGACCACGATAAAAATCTGGCCCTGAAATTTATCTGAACATCAGGTCTCATTTAACACACTTCTTATATCAACATTTTATTTACTGTGAGTTAATGTTTTCCGAGCTCATTAGACAGAAGTCTCTGCTTATGTCTACATCCCTATGCCAGAAAATACAGCATTAGCAGCAGATTCTTGGAACAGATGTGATTATATGTGTAGCTAAAACTTATATTCGAAAGTAGTTCTTGAAGTGTTATTTTTTTCTCAAAATGATTCGTAGAAAATTTTTTGAACTGCAGTTAAACTTTTCCTGAAATAAAATAAAGCCTCATCTTTTAATTCCAAAAAGAGATATTGCTAGTAAAAGGCATTATAGACAGAATTTGAAGAAAAATGAAATAGCCTCTCATCTTCTGAAAGAGCAACCACCAAATTTTAAGTAGTTTACTTCAGAAAATAGCAAAACAAATTAGCAAAGCTGACACTAACACAAATCTGGGTTCCAGATCAATTCTCTTTCCAACAATCATGTAAACTAAAATGTCTGCTAAGAGAGGCACTGGGACTAGGATTCAATCCCTGGCCTGCCTTGCTGGCCTTGCCTCAGTGACCTGCTAAGATTGTGACTGAGACTGGGCAAGGTGACTCGTGCTGTAATTCCAGGAATTCAGAGACCGAAAACAAGAGGATTGCTACAAGTCTGCTCTGTGTAGTGTGGCCCTATAGTCCCTGTGCTACTGTATATATATATATATATATATATATATATATATATATATATATTCAGGTAGACTTAGCTTTATTACTGAAATGTTTCAGACTTAAACACTGGTAAGATATTAGGTATTTCAAGAGTAGCACTGTTAATTTTGTTGGCTTTGGTGATCTGTAAATATGAATGATAACTGGCAGTAACAATACAACCAGAAACTTGAAGTCTCAAACTTTAGCAAGACATTGGAAATTTTCTGAGTAGAACTGCAGGATTTTATAGGCTTTAAACTCTCATAGGCACTGGTCTTATTGGCAGTATTTGACAAAGTTATTAGGCATTCTATTTTCTTAAACTGTTCTCTGTTTCTCATATTCTTGAAAGTTTGCTTTGATTTGGAAATAGCCTTATATCTTAGATATGACTAAAATATTCAGTGACAAGCAGTATTGAATAGGATATATATATATATATATATATATATATATATATATATATATATATATTTGCAACATGTTTATACTTACTGAGGTAGCATCAAACATATATGGAAGTCCATTACAACAGTGTACCTATTTTTGCATATACCTAAAATTTTAACTGGTAAAGGCTTATAAATATTATCATTATCTATATCTTCAAAGACAAGGCTAACAAGTAATAGAACTTGTCAAGCAACAAAGTAATGAATCTAACGAAAAATTATAAATTTAGTAGACTTCACTTTCTTCTATTTTAGTATGTGTGGACCTTAAATATACTTGTCTTTGGTGACTTAATCTCATGAGTATGAAGAAATGATGATAAATAAGAAGGCACATTTCTGAACTGAGTTAAAGAAAGTAAATTGCAGGTTTTATGAGAAAATGCCAGTTTTCACCAGATGTTGCTTAAATCTCTGAGGATAAAATTTATCGCAGTTTTAATTCAGAACTTTGATTGCTAGAAAGGAAACCACATTTATAAAATAAATGAGAAAGTGATGAAATTTGTGAACGAAAGCAAGAAAATGTGCCATATGATTTTTTTCTTCCCTGCAGAACACTGAAAACTTCTGAAATTGCTTACTTCCTAAGCAAGTAGGCAATTCTGGTCTTATTCTCTCCGGCACTGCTCTAAAATTATTTGCATTCAGGCTCAATATTATAAAACAAAAACATGACAACATAAAATAATATAAATGATTTTTAAAAATCCTTTTCATTATGACATATAACAGATATAGAAAACTTTAAAAAATTAGTGTATGTTGTAGACAATTAGGAAAGGAACATTTCTGTAAAAAACTCAAGGTTAAAATTTAGAATTTGTCTGCGCCCCTCTGCCCCGCCTCTGCATTCCCGCGACTAACTTCCTGTTCCAGCCCAGCCCAAACCGCACCGCTGGGAGCTGAGCCTGCGCACCCGCCGCGGGTAAGCTCCTGTGCCCCTCTGCCCCACCTCTGCGTTCCCGCGACTAA
>PVJA010023916.1:0-32438 GCA_004027025.1 Myocastor coypus | reverse complement strand
TTTTTTGTCTTTTTGAGACAGGTTCTCGCTATGCAGTTGAGGCTGGCCTTGAGCTCACTTTTGTAGCCCAGGCTGGTCTCGAACTCTCACTGATCCTCCTGCCTCAGCCTCCAGAGTGCTGGGATTACAGGCGTGCGCCACCACGCCCGGCGTCTCCTAATATTTAAAGTTCTCTCAGACCCTGACGCCTTGTAGTTATAGAGCTTCTCAGACACGCCTGTCATGAAGGTTACTAACAGTTGATTCTACCATTTCCATTCAGATTTCTCAAAGGAGTGCTGCTTGTTTAATGCCCAAAGCACTGCTTTCCAATAAGGAATCCCTTCTGGCTGAATCTGGAGTGCTTAGTCCTTGCAAAGCTCTGTGATTGTGATCACAGGGAAGACAATCTTGTATAAGGGGAAAATGGCAGGGATACTAAAAACAAAACATGAAAACACGGTCACCTTCCAGGTGAAGCACTCTTTTTCTTTCAAATTACAATGTTCAGTTAAGACAAATGATGTCATTCGGAGCTGTGCCTTTGAGTGACATTCAGGAGAAGAAAGATACTCTATTCACAAATTTGAAAATTCTCACAAAACAAAATCCTACTAGGAAATGACACCGATCTTAGATAGGGACACTAAATGAAGCTGTGCATCTACTTTGTGTTTGGATTCAGCCTCAGGATGACCTTTAGCTATTCTCCAGGTTTTATCTCCTAAGCCACAAGGCTTTGTTGGCAGTCTCCTTCGTCCTGGGTTCTCCACACCTAACTCCCTCCACAGCCCCACAGCCCCCTCAGCTCTGAACCTTCCGACCTCCGAACTCAGAGACCTTTATTTATTTTTTCACTAGTTTCTTTCATACGATGGTGCCCAAGTACTTTCAATGTCCTGTCTCAAGAAATGACCAGAACAGCACGTTTCCCCAGGTGAGCACGTTGTGTGGTTCTGTCATGTAGATTCCTATGCTGAGTAGGAATGATTAGAAGAAACAGAAGGCATAGGCAACATTTCTAAAGAGCTCTTTTTTCCAGAGAAATTGTAGGAGGCAGTTAAACATAAAAGCAAAAGGCACAAAATTTAAAGTTGCTTTCCAGGAATGAGAATATATATATATATATATATATATATATATATATATACATACATATCAGAGGGTTTTACCGTGTATTGTATTTTTAGGTTTCTAGGTCCTTGTATTTTGTTTGGAATACACCAATGAAATGGATCGCTGCATCTCTTTCTAATGAAGGTGACTCTTTTGAATGTTACAGAAAATTGACCCCCCAGTGGCTAACTAGGCTGATTTTGTCCTGTCTTTTCTTTCTCTTTCTTGTTGTTTTAAATCAAGGGTGATTAACAACTCAGATTATTTTTTGTGCGGTAGGTCTTTTTACTTTTTATTTTATTTATTTGCATGGCATTCTCACAATCAGAGAAAAAATGATTTTGCATCGAACACAGCATGGGCTAGAGTGATGGGTGCCACTTGCAGAGACCTCAGCCAGGGTTTAGTTCTTGGTGGCTGACAGCCTAGTGAAGTCACCAGGCACTGGAGGGCAGGGTCTGGAGACAGCAATGGCATCAGCCTTTGTGACTGGGCTCAGTGGATCCTCCTTCAGGCCCCAGTGGAGGGAGGAATAATTCTCCTGTCTGTATAAGCACTCCTTCACTTCTCCTATAGTTAAAACAGAACACACATCTTTGCCAGCCATTTATACAACATGCGGCCAATTGCAGAGCAAAGGTGAATCCATTACTTCCCTTCCTCCTCCTGCTCAGCATTTGCATCCCTGCTTGTACCCAAAGAAACTGAAATTTTTGGGACTGGGCAGATATCTCAGTGGATTAAAGCATCTGCTTAGGCCAATGCAGGGACCGGGGTTCTACCTCCTGCATGCCATGCTGGCCCTACTCTCAAGGTTCACTGAGATGGTCGTTGAGACTGGGGAAGGGGGTGGTGGTGCGTGCCTGTAATCCCAGCCCTTGGAAGACTGAAAAAAGGAGGATCACTACAGTGAGACTCTGCAGACCCTGTACCAAATATATATAAAAAAAGAAACTGAGATTTTGAAGTTAGAAATAATTAAATTGCTGTATCATGCGCTAAAGACTAAGCAGAAACACAGAGTCAGAATTTGAACTCAGGATTTTCATTCTTAAAAAAATTTACAATGAGTCCTTAGATTTTACAGTTGCTTCCAACACATCTATCTAAACAGGACCAGTTATAAAGCTCTGGTCCCATAATTTTATCTTGATTTTTTTTTTCCTCAGGACAAACATATATGCTTGATATGATTGTCACTAAGTTACAACCAAAATGCAAGGTGGTCCCTCACTTGAGCTCACTCTACAATTTTAGCATGTACGTGTTGGGCTAAGCACAAGCAATCTGAATTCATGAGAAATAGGACCGTGGCTGACATCAATTTAAAAGGATGGAATTAAGTGTCTGAGATGTGCATGTTCAGGTTTTGTGTGTGTTCATCAACAAAACTTCCTTCCCTAGTTCTAGTCCAAGAAGACATGGTGGGGCAAAATTACAACGAATCAAATTTCTTCTCTTTCTCTTCCTTCCAAACCAGGAAAATTTTCCATTAACAAAAAATGTATCCAAATTCTAAGATCTAAAAGTGTTTAAATAAAATTCATGTTGTTATCAAAATACTGTATTCTGTGAATAAAAACTGGAATTATGTGGTTTGTTGAGATGCTACACATGTAAACCAAAGTTTTGACTCTCTCATTTAACAATAAATTGTGTTTACTGGTAATCTCAAATTGACCATTATAATTTTATAATTAATCCTTTCAGTAATCATACAAAGTAGATATTATCGTCTCCACTTTACAGATGCAAAAACCAAAGAGTAGAGATGATCATAAATTTCCCAACCACTGAATGACCACGCTTATTCAAGTAGAACTAAAGTCTGTGTGAGTTAAAATACTATTCACAATCTCTTAGAATTTTCCATGAAGGATGACGGCTTCATTTGCTTTTAAATCACTGGAAAACCCTCCTCTTGCCAGTAATTGTCAATATCTCAACAGCCTTAGCCCCAGGAAGATCTTAATTTAAAATAAAAGAATCAGGTTGCTGGAGATGTGACGCAAAATAAGTTAAAGAAAGTGACCTAATCACCCAGACAACTCAACCTGCAGTCCTCTGGACATGGGAAAATGAAAGATAGTAGTTTCTCTATCTATCACTTTGTTATACTAAATCAGACTTGTGCTTCTTACATATTTGTTGAAATAAAGGAAATAACATTGATCCAGCTGCTGCCCTAGCAAGAGGCAGGCCCAATATGATTTGTGCAATCAATTTGTGTCATATTCACTCCAACCTGTACATGGGGTTTCCACATCTGCCAGAAAGTCCTATATTTGATGAACATGTGACCCAACAGTGGAAATGGATCTTATCTAAAAAAAAAATGAAAGAGTTAGGGAGGTAGATCAGTGATCTAAGTGCCTGCCTGGCAAGCACAAGAACCTGAGTTGATTCCGCCACATGCCATGTGGCCCAGATACTGGGCATGGTGGCACATGCTTGTAATCCTAGTGTTGCGGAGGCTGAGAAGAGAGGACCACTATGAGTCTGAACTGTGTAGTAAGACTCTGTATCCATAGCAACAACAAAATAAAGATAACCAAAGCAGTTCACCTTGTGGTTTGATAGGTTCAACAGCATCATCTAATAAACTTAACTTCTTAACACAGCATTTTGAGCTCCAGATGAAAATACAGAGGTCAAGAAAGGGAAATTATGATCTTAACTCCTACAACAGAAGACATTACATTACAAAGCTCGACATAAGACTCAATGAAAATCCTTTGTTTTGTGTTACTCATAGATTTACAGAACTCCCATAGCATTTCTAGCCTATTTGTTATGACACTGAAGAAACAAAAGTAAATCACTGGCCTGTTGTACAGGTGTAATGGCATAGAGGTTCAATTAACTGAACTGCTATTTAGGAAAAATAAGCTATAATTATATAAAGTGATAATAGCCAACGCATTTAGTGGAATACATAGTTATTATAGTAAACCCAGGTGGTGTATGTGTCTTTATTTTAAAGGTATAAAAGGAAATAGAGTTTCAGAGGTTACAACAAGATCATGCTAATAAAATAATAAAACTGGACTTATGAGTAGAATAGAGAGAGGCTTTGGATCATCAGAGGAGGAACAATATCTTCATCAGCAGCATTTGCAACGCATACACAATATAGCTTGATCCGTTTATCTTCCCATTCACTTTCCCTCTCTCCTATTAACCCTTATCCTCTGTTCTCCACATTCCCACAAAGTCTACATTATGCTTCAATTTTATACTGAAGGCAGAAGGAAGCATAAGAGACAATTACACAAATAAAATGTTAAAATTTTTTTCTCAAAACAATGTCTCCATTAGTAGGTTTGAAGAGTCAAGGAAATAGGTAACCCACCGCTTTAGCGAGCCTTCCCCACCACCCACTGTGTGGAAAACTTGCTGACCAATTTCACATCCTCTTTAATTGTTGCTGAGGGCAGGTAAACACTGGAACTTCAAAACTGTCCAAATGAAGAAATGAAAGGTTGGAGCTCATGAGATAGCTCAGCAGTCTAAAGCGCCTGTTTAGGCAAGCTTAGGCAACTGCAAGGACCGTGATTTGATCCCCAGCACCACATGTGGTGCCAGCCTCAACCCCCAGGGCGAGCTGAGCTGGCCATAATAAAATAAATAAAGCTTTTAAAAAGGGAAAGGGAAACTCAGACCACCAGCTCACCCAGAGCAATTCCAGAAGACAAGATCATAGAAGAATCTGGAATTCACATACCTGAAATTTCTGAAATGATAGTAAATAAAATAAGGAAACAATTGCATTAGGTTCTACAAGAAATCAGACCTAAAGCAATCTCTCTGGAAAAGAAAAGGAGATGAGAACAATGATAAATTAATTACTCAACACATCTAAAGAAGACACAGATAAAAAAAAAAGTAGAGAATTATAGAATTTACCAAGCATGGGGAAAGAAACATATACACTTAACTGAGACATATAGAACTCTAGTTAGCCACAGTCAAAATACATCTACACATAGTCCCATATTAATCAAGACCCTAGAAATTCGGCAAAATAACAGAATGTTAAAAAGCTGTTAGAATCATATTTTATGTATTTATTTTCCATTTATATTTATTAATTTTTGGAGAATATAATTATCTCAGACCTCTATTTTTGGATAGTCTATCTTTGAATTTGGGAGAGCTGGTTTTTTAAAATCTTTCTATGTTCTTGATAGGAGTCATTTCTCTGAAGGAGAATTGACTATAATTTTTTCTCAATTAATGCACTGTCTTTTTGCTGTTTTATTTCTTTTGATGCACAGAAACATTTCAAAAAGATGTGATAACAATTACTGATTCATTGAAGTTTTTTCCATGCAGTTTAGTTTTGTTCATCAAATCTCTAACTCTCTCCATGTCTTTAAGATTGCTACATACATTCTTGTCTAGAAGATTTAATGTTTATGTTTTAATATTTAAATCTTTGAACCATTTTGACTTTAGTTTTGTGCATAGTGATTGACACAGGTATAATTTTAGCCTTTGGCATGTAGAAATCCAGTTTCTCCAGTATAATTTATTAAAGAGGCTGTCTTTCTTCCAGCGGACATTTGACCCATTTGTCAAAGGTGGTTAAGAGCATTTGTAGTTGTGTCTGAATCTTCTAATCTGTTCCACTGAACCTCATGTCAATTTTTCTTCAATCACAGTAGCTTTACAGCATAATTTCAAGTCAGGGATTTTAATATCTCCGACTTTCCTTCGTTTCCTAGGATCCCTTTTGCTATTCTAGGTCTCTTCTGTTTACAAATGTGTTATAGGAATGTTTCTCTGGATATGTGATGTATAATGATATTTTAATTAAAATTGCATTAAATCTGTATAATAATTTTGAGTGTATAGCCATTTTCACGATGTTGGTTCTTCCTACTAAGGAGCAACAAATATCTTTACATTTTCTCAAATCCTCTTCTATCTCTTTTCTCAGAGTACTATAATTTTCACTGTGAAATATCATACTTTTTAAGATTGATTCCTAAGAATCTCATTTTGGGAGATGCTATTGTGGTACATTTGATTTACCTAATTTCTTTCTTGATACATTGGTTGCTTGTGCATAGAAATGTAATTAATTTTTGAGTATTGACCTTGTATCTTCCTATACTACTGAACTTAGGTATTAAATCTACAGGTGTCTTTATGGCATTTGTTTGGGAGAGGTCTACTGCATAGAATATCATGTCATATGCAAATAGTGATAATTTATTTTATACGATGGAATATTACTCAGCTATAAAAAAGATAAATTCAAGATTTATATATGTAAATGAATTTAACTGGAGGCCATATTTAAGTGAAATAAATCAGATTTCCCTGTACAAACATCATATTGTCTTGCTTGTGTAAGAAACTGAAAGAGTAAGTAAAATCTGAAAGGTACAGTAGATACAGTGAAAGGGAAAGAATCTGTTATTCAGTGAAGAAAAAACTAGGATGAGGAAAATGATAAAGAAAAAATATATCCATTTGTTTTATTTTTAAAATATTTTATTTATTTATTTATTAATTTAGTTAGTTAGTTAGTTATGTAGTACAGGACCTCACTGTGCAGCTGGTATTCATATTGTACCTCATGTCTCAGCCTCCCCAGCACTGGCATTACAGACATGCACTAACCAACCCAGTTTTGATGACACATACAGCATGCCCAGGGTTTTTGAGCCAACATAGTATGCTGTACCACAGATTAAACCTGAGTACTTTTGTTTCCTAGGCAGGTGATTAGGCCACTGTGCTATCTCCCCAGCCACAGGGAGATATATTTATAAATGTAAGCAGAATAGCTCAAATAATTGTAATGGCAATTTCTGCTGATCTTTTGAAAGGAATAGTTAATACTTATATTTTTCTTTTTTAAAAATTTCTTATAACTTTATTTTAAAATCAGTTTTGAATGTTTACAGCTGGTAATCTAAACAGGTAATTTGAAGATTACATGTAACACAACAACCATTGTGAAATTCATAATATTTGTTTAGTGAAATTCTATATCATTTCAATGCTTTTTTTCTTTTTTATCATTTTGTGATCTCTTTAGAAGTTAATAAAAATGAATGAAAAAGTGATTAGAAAAATGAAACAGATCATTTATATTGTAACACCCATCAGAATAAAAGTAGATTTCTCAGCACAAACTGTAAGATCAAGAAGTTGGATTGAACTATTTCAAGGCCTGAAAGAAAACAATCTCTAACCCAGACTTAAGTTTTCTACAAAACTACCTATTAAAATTAATGAAGAGATAAGATACTTCCACAACAAAACATGACCACCAAATAAGTGCTACAAAGTGTACTGACAGATGTTCTAGAAAGAGACAGAAATGCGCACAACATCAAGAACAACAATACAAAGGACAACTAAGCAAAGCCAGTAAATAAGCAGAAGGGAAAAGTATGAAACTTACAGAAGGAAAATAATGTAAAAAATTTAAGTCAATATATATTAGTTATAATGGACTCAGTTTAGCAACCAAAAGAAGCAGACTGGCAGAGTATACAAAGAAATATAATCCAACAAAATGATATATACAAGAAACACATCTAACATGAAGCAAAATTCACAGATTGAAAGTCAATATATGGGAAACAATAGTTCATGTGACAGGAACTCAGAAACATCAGGAGTAGCTATTGTCATTGTTAACAATGTCAACTTCAAGCCAAGAGTGATGAAAACAGATAAAGAAGATCATTAAAGACAGATTAGGGGCAAACTACAACAGAAATTGGTGCCAGTCATCAATATATATGCACACAATATAGGATCACGCAATTACATCCAACAAATTTTAACAAGTATGAAAAATCAAATAAGCAATAACACAAATATAATGGCGGACTTACTAGACCACTGTCATTAAGAGATAGATCAGCTAGGCTAAAAATCAGCAGAGAAACAATAGAATTAAACACAACTTGTGAAGATGTGAACTTAGTACATATTTACAGAATGTTCTAATCAACAAGATCAGAATGTACATTCTTGGGGGCAACCCACTTGGGCCCCTCTTCTGTTCCCCTCTTGGACAGAAGCTTTCCTTCCCAATAAATTTTCTATTCTCAAAAAATAAAATAAAATACACATTCTTGTCAGCTGTACACAGGATGTTCTCCAAAACAGATGATGTGCTAGCACATAGAATATGCTTAAAGAAATGCAAATGAATTGAAATTATCCATGTGTATCATCTGATCATAGTGCAATGGAACTGATGATTGACAAAAGAAACAGCAAAAGCTCCATAAACACATGGAAATTAAATAGCCCCATCCTGAACGATGAATGAGTCACAGATGAATTTAAAGAAGAAATTAAACACTATTTACAATCAAATGAAAATGCCAATAAAACGTACTGAAATCTGTGGGGCAAAATGAAAACTATATTAAGAGTGAAATTTATAGTGGTAAATTCTCAAATAAGGAAAACAGATTGAGCCCAAATGAGCAATCTTTTGCTAAAGCTCTTAGCAAAATATCACAGTAGAAATTAATGCAATGCAGACAAAGAAAAAATATGAAGAACTGACTTGGAGAGTTAGTTCTTTGAAAGAATAAATAAAATTATTAAATCCTTAGCCAACCATATCAAAAACAACAGAGAAATTCAAATTGGTTCAATAAAGAATTCAAAAGGCGTGATCACTACAGACCCCAATGAATTTCAAAACATCAGTATTGCCTACTTCCAAAAATCTTAGTCTCGTTAGATGAAAACCACGGAAGAAAAGGACAAAATTCTAAATATAAATGAATTACCAAAGCTGATTCAAGAACATATAAAGTTTCTGAATGACCCAATATCAGTCAATGAAATTAAAAATACAATCAAATATTACTGGCAAAAAAAATCCCAGGTACTAATGAATTCCAAGCTGAATTCTACAAGATATTTAGAGAAGATTCAATGGCAATTCTTCTTATAATTTTCAATGAAATGGAAAATGAAGCAATTCTCCCAATTTATTCCTGGAGGAAAATATTACTCTGATACCAGAACCAGAGCAAGACCCAAACAAAGTGGAGAACTACAGGCCAATCTCCCTAATTAACATAAGTACAAAATCTTCAACAAAATAACTAGTAGGCAGAATTTAGAAAATCCTAAAGAAAATTAAACATCACAACCAAGCATGATTCTCTGAACAAATGTAGGGATGGTTTCATATTTACAAGTCTATAAATGTTATATAGCACGTCTACAGAGCCAAAGAAAGAAATCACATGATCATGTCAATAGATGCACAAAAATATTTTCAGAAATTCCAATACTCGTTCATATCAGAATAGTTGGCCTTTACTTCAATCTGATAAAAGCTGATTATGACAAACATACTAACTGAACAAAAACTGGAAGTTTCCACTTTAAAGTCAGGAACAAGGATGTCTGTTGTCACCTCTCCGATTCAACATAGTTCTGGAAACATTAGCCTAGGGCAATCAGATAACAGAGAGAAATAAGTGGAATAATGATTGAAAAGAAGAAATGAAATTTTCATTATTTGCAGATCACATGATACTCTACACAGAAGACTCTAAAAAGTCCACCAAGTGTCTTGTAGTTTTAATAACCAAATTCAGTACTGTAGCAGAGCATAATGTCATCACTGAAAAATCAATAGCATTTCTTTGCAAAAACAGTGAATGCACTGAGAGAAATTATGCATCACATGTCTTTCACAATAACATCCAAAATAAATAAATAAATGAAATGCTCAAGACTCAATCTCACAAAGGAAATAAGAGATTTATATAGTTTAAATTACAACCTGAAAAAAGAGATCAAAGAAGATTTGTGAAATGAAAAAGGAATTTTTTCTCCTATATTAGAAGAACCAACATAGTGAAAATGGCCATACTCCGAAATTGGCTAGTAATCTTTTTTTTTTTTTTTAAATAGGGATTTACCTTTCTTTCTTTCTTTCTTTCTTTCTTTCTTTCTTTCTTTCTTTCTTTCTTTCTTTCTTTCTTTCTTTCTTTTTCAATGAAAACTACAGTACTCTGAAAAAAGAGATCCTAGAAGATTTCAGAAAATAGAAAGGTATTCCCTACTCCTGCATAGAAAGAACCAACATTTTGAAGATGGCTATCCTCCCTAAATTTTTACAGAGATTTACTGTAATTCCTATCAAAATACCATCGACATACGTAACAGACCTGGAGAAATCATTCCTAAAATTTATTTGGAACCAAAAAAAGACCCAGAATTGCAAAAACAATCCTGGGCAACAAAGGTAAGGCAGGAGGCATTATAATCCCTTACCTAAAATTATACTAGAAAGCTACAGTGATAAAATCAGCATGGATTTGGTTAAAAAAAATAGATTTGAGTAAAATTAGAATAGATGAGAAGATGCAGAAGCAAATACAAACACACTCAGCCACTTTATTTTTGACAAAGGGTCCAGACATGTTTATTGGAAGAAAGATAACCTCTTTAATAAATGGTGCTGGAAAAACTGGCTCTCTGCATGCCAAAAGCTAAAACTTGATCCATGTTACCATGCACTAAACTAAAGTCAAAATGGACTGAAGATCTGAATATTAAAAGAGAAACATTAAATCTCCTAGAAGAGAAAGTGGGAGAAAATATTGAAAACATTGGGATAGCAAATAATTCACGGAAAAAAATCACAATGCACGTTTCACATTTGAAAGAGTCAACAACTGGCACCTCATGCAGCTAAGAAGTTTTTCAATTCAAAAGAAATTACCAACAGAGTGAAAAGACAACCCACAAATTTTGGAAATATTTTTAACTAATAAGTATTCAGACAAAGGTCTTCTATCTAGAATTTATAAAGAACTAAAAACCATTAGGAACCCAAAATTCAAAGATCCAATCCAGAAATGGTCATCTGAGATGAACTCACACTTCTCAGAAAAAGAAATTGAAGAAGCCTATAAATATATGAAGAAATGCTCCACATCACTAGCCATTCATGAAATGCAAATTAAAACACTGTTATGTCCTCTCTCAAGTAAATGGTTGGTTTACAAGAAAATAAAAAGGGTATTAAATGAGAGTAAGGGAACAGGAAAAATATCAAAGGATGCACAGGCTAAAATTTGGTATGTGCTTATGTTTCTAAATATTCATGTAAAAATATGTAACTGTTTTTATCACATTCCATAGAGATTTATTAGAATATCAATGATTTATGGAAAATATCATTTCCAAGTTAAGTCTAAGATATCTGATATTCAGAAAGATAGTGATACTAAGCTCAAGCACCCATGTTTTAGGGTAATAGTATCACTAAGCTTTTCCTCTGGAAGGATAAGAATATAAGTTTACAGACCAAAAATTAGAGAAATAAGAAAAGGGCTATAAGGATAGCCAATATTTTGGCCCTCATGCTTCAGGTTCAGTGAGGACTCAGGATAGAACAGAACTTATGCTGTAATATCCTATAACTCAGTGGTTTCCCAAATTTTCTGCTCAAGGAGATTGGGAGGCCACAGAGGAAAGGGATTGAAGGTAGTTAGAGTGCCTAAAGAGAGTTACCTAAAGAGAAAACATTCTCTCAGGTTTTCACAGAGAGCAAACTTGTCAAGCAATGGCCATGACTCATCCAGATGGCTGATACTGACAACAGTTCTACAAAGCACTGCATATGGTTCCAAAGTAAATCCTGAGGGGATTTGACTGGCACCTTGGGAGACACAAAAACTACATGTTTTATTATATAGATCTTGCTACAACTTGCCCTTAACTATCCAGCAGAAAAATTTAAACATGAAGCACAAAACATAAAGGTAGTTTAGTATGCTGAGCTGTACAAGGCTCAAATCAACACCTTCCAATATTGCCAGTTTCACCAGTAACACAATGCAATTATGGTACATTTGACTATGTATGCAACTATTTTCTCTTAGATCAAAGAGATCAGTTGCACAAACAACCATTGGAAAATTTATCATGTGTACACCCTGTGCCCTGTATAACTAAACGAGAACAACAATGTGCATTGTATCAATTATTGCGAATGTACTACTAACGTGTTTTGAAACTGTCACATTGTAATTTCTTATTAAAAGTAACAAAATAAATAAAATAAAAAGAATGATCACCACACAGGGTCAAGGAGACAGCTTGGTGGTCTGAACACATGCCTGGCAAGTGCAACAACTTGAATCTGATCCTGGGTACTGCATGCATTGCTGGCCTCAAGTGTGCCATGCCAATCACTGAACCTGGGCATGGTGGTCCTTGTCTGTAATCCCAGTACTGGGAGAGCTGAAAAAGGAGGATCAGTATCAGTATGAGCTTCACAGGAAGACCATGTACCAAATGAATAGATAAGTAAATACATGATTAAAATATAAAAATAAAGGTTACCACACAGCCCATTATGCCACAGAGCCACTGAATAGAACTACTCCTTTGCTCCTTCTTACTAACACTCACAATTATCTTTCTACCTAGTAGACCAAAAGCCATTTTTGCACCAGTGATTGATTTTGTAGGAGTCAGCTTTCCTACAGATAGGAAAAGGAGTAGTTTCTGCATGATTCTAGCATATTACATTCATTGTGCACTCTCTATTATCATTTCCTTGTAATAAACAATAAAATAATGAACAGTTTACAGTAATGCAAAATCAGTAAGAGCCCTTGATTTTGTTTTTTTCCCTGTAAATAAATGGTACCACTTTGGAGTGATGGAAGACAGTGACAACTGAAATGTTGTGCTTATGTCCAATCTTCTCCATAATCTCATTTTGGAAGCTGTCATTGCAAAAAAAATTCTGGTTCATAAAAGTAGAACATTGGCAATGAGAAAAAGCTTTTCGGTGCTTTTGTGTGGCAGTCTCAGGATATGGAACATTCTGCCTTGAATTAAATCAAGAACATATGGAGATTTCAAGCTGCCTCCAACATACTTTTCAGGGAACTGTTATTTGCAATCTGAAGGTCCTTTTCTATCACAGACAAAGTTGATCTGCCTTGCTTATTCACAGATGGGTTGAGAATCCATTCCATTCTAGCGTAGGGGTCTGTTGTGGTCAAGAAATAGTGTGCAATTCCTTTTCAAAGGTGAGATGTGCTGCCAGTAACCCACTGGGAGAAAGAAAGGGTCCTGGTTTGTTCTCTTTCAAATTTGCTGCTAATACTAAAAATGCATGAAATGTTTATTTTTCCACTTTGTCCTAATAACCGAAGTTTGGCTTTGAATGCAGCCACTTTATCTACCAACTTGGATACAATTGCTCTTCTTACTTTAAGTGATAGACTGAGTGCATTAAGCAAATAAATGTCACATAAGTAAGCAAGTTTTGTAATCTACCCTGTGTCCCTGAAGTTTGCTGACTGGGTGATGGTTTTACTATAAAGGAAGATTTATGCGGCAGCTATCATAACTCAAAAATATGTCCAGTGATCTACTTCGACAGATCCTTCACCTTTTTCTGTAAAAGAGAAGATATATGTACTTTATGTCCATAGCCACACATGGACAGACATACATTAGTTCAGGGCATGTCATCTAATAACTGGTAATTTTAATCACACCCTGCAAATCGTTAAGATTGTGTGACCTTTCTGTAACTAACAAATATTTCTGCAATTAAAACACACTGTGTAGCCTAACATTCAGAAATCTTGTTTGACAACAATAGTGAAACCAGAAAACTTTCTAATCATGGCAGCCTTTGTTTGTATTTATAATCATCCAATGAGGACCAACTCAGTGTTTCTTATATCTCTTCATTCATAAACTTGAACAGTTCTGCAGCTGTGATGTATATTGGCCAGAAATGTGTATATAACTTATCCTCTTGAAACATACATTGTGGGGCCTGGCAGGATGGCTCAGTGGTCTAAAGCGCCTGCTTAGGAAAGCTTAGGCGTCTGCAGGGACCGCGGTTTGATCCCTGGCACCACATGCTGTGTCAGCCCTGCCCTCAGGGCTGGCTGAGCCAGCCATAAAAAAAATAAACAAACAAGCAAAAGTTCTGAAACAAGAAAAAAAAATAAAAAGTAAAAGAAAGAAAGAAAGAAAGAAAGAAAGAAAGAAAGAAAGAAAGAAAGAAAGAAAGAAAGAAAGAAAGAAAGAAACATACGTTGCGTTACTGCCTATTTTGTAAACTTTGGTTGACCAATCAACCTGGATTGCTTACCATGATGACTCCTGAATCCTAAGAGTTGTGCCTCTATATAACCTGCTATTTCATCAGTTCATTTTGCTTTGCTAACAGCGTGAAGGGGAACATGTGCCACCCTTGAACTGCAGCCTTTGTTAACTGTTCATGACCAATGTTCTTATCTTCAGGCAGGATCAACTCTCCATCAATATTAAAGAGCTTCTTAGTTCAACAGCACAGTTGACCACAAGGAATGATGCTTTCAGTGCTGAAACATTTGATAAACTGGTAGACAAAAGGACGAGTGAGATAGCAGACAACTGTAAAAACGACAGTAAAAAGAAAGCTGTACACAGAAGAAACTATCAAAAGTCCTACTTAAGTTATGGATCCTTTGTAATGGTGATTCGTTCTCTTCAATCCCTTTGTAGAATACTTCACAAACAGCTATCTACAAAGGCATAGAGCCTTCAAAACTGCTTTTCCAAGAAAAGAACAAACACCGTGGAGCCCAAGAAATGTCTTTGCTGGTTTTCTACAGAGAAAGGATTGCACACAAAGAAGACAAGAAACTATTAAGGTAATACTGTACACAAAAAACAAAGGATTCGTAATACATGTATTATTAGAGTAAATTTATGCCACATAAATAAAATATGAAAAAGATGAGAACAAGTAAAATAATAATAAACTCAAAAGAACAGTAGATTAAAAGAATATGATGTTTACAAACATTTGGATGCACCTAAGCAATAACAAAATTCATAACACAGCTCTAAAAGAACTTTAGGGATAGATACACATGGCAATAATTTGGAGGTTGAGATGTTAATGCATTCCTTCAAAGATTAACTATAATTTTGCAACAAGCAAAAACGTTGTTGTGTCTATCCTACCCAACAGGGAATCAATGTTTTGGAGGTACATAAGAAATAGTCACAGAAAGCTAATACCTCAGACACCACACAGTAATGAAAATACAGAAAATTATAAACAATGCAGGAGTTGCAAGTTTAAGAGATAAAATAGGATTTATATTTTTATAATACCTGAACGAAACCATCACCTGTAAATTGTGCTTGAATAAAGAGTTGAAGAGGGGTGAGTCACATCATTTTCTGATGAGTGATTTCAGAAAGGACATCCACATATATGCTGTTTTATACATAGCTGGATCACAAAACTTTCAAAGTCAGTGGGTATCGTGTGTTGTTGTGAGTGAGGTAATGAAATGAAAGCTCATCCCCTGTATTCTAGGTGAGTTTCTAAACCAGTATGGTCATGCTGAATAGCCATCTTGGTAGTATTAAGTGAAATAACACAGGCTTGTAACTAGGATTCCAGGAAACCTGCTTTGGGGCTTCAGAGAAAGCCACACACATGTACCACAAGGGTTATGCACATGCTTATTCATAAAATATATGTGGTACTGGGGAAGTAGACCTAATCCAACCAGAAGATTGGGTAACTTTAAAAAAGAAACACTGCTTGCTATTGAGTAATGTTGAAATCAGAAGAAATAAATGCATCTAGAGAAATAAGGTCACATACTGAAAACATATTGTTTATGTAATAAATAAAGTAGTTAAAATGGAACAAACAAGATAGAACTTTATTTATAGGAATTAAAGTTGTAATCATATATTAAGCAGAAACATTTTCTTCAAAATGGTCACATAACAGGTCCAGCTAGACAACTCAGTGGACTGAAGCACTTGCTTAGACAGCGTGCAGAGGTGTGGGCTCCATATCCAGCGTGCTGTGCAGTAATTGAGACTGGGCGTGGTGCCACATGTCTATAATCCTAGTGCTTGGAGGCTGAAAACAGGGGGACCATCATGAGTCCTGTCTACACAGCAAGAGGCTGTAGACCCTGTACTACATACATAGAAAAAAAATATACAAAATGATCACCTGTCAAGGATGCACTCTTCATTCACAAATGTAACTGCTTTGTGGAAGAGAGGAAATAGACACAAGGTTGGAAAATAAAATGTAAAGTAATCTTAAATAAGTATAGGGTCTTGAACAAATCAGTGATAATTTCCATGAAATAAAAAGATTGTCTCGCCGGGCGTGGTGGCTCACGCCTGTAATCCCAGCACTCGGGAGGCTGAGGCAGGAGGATTGGTGCGAGTTCAAGACCAGCCTGGGCTACAGAAGTGAGCTCAGGACCAGCCTCAACTGCATAGCGAGACCCTGTCTCAAAAAGACAAAAAAAAAAAAAGATTGTCTCCATTATATGCCTCATCTGAGGTTAAAAAAATGCAAACAAACAAAACATCTGAACACAAAATAATACAATCACTGTGCAAAGACAAAACTAAGAAACACAGACTGAAGATTAAATGGAAACAGACCAGTGATTGTAGAATTTTTTTGTATATACATAGTTGCTCACACATTTCTGGTTGGGGCTATAAGGACAGAAGATGGAGTTTTTACTATTTTCTTTATTTTTCACATTTTTGCATTAAAACACTTTTCTGCTCTTCAGCAACAATGAGAAAAAACAGAACAAAGGAAAATGTGTGCGTGAAAGGTTTTAACGTTATAACATATGAAGGAAATACAAGCTAAATTAAGAGACCAAATGAACAAAGAAAACAGCCAATGAGACTGTTAAGCCAGAGGACCGAGGAAAGTGAAGCCTCAGCTGTTTGGATGCCTATGCTCCCCGTAGATCAGAGCTCAGGCCGCACTGACTGCTCCTCAACAGCTACTCTGCTATCCTGGTAGCTGTTTCAGCAACATATGTCACCATCAGTTTCTTCCCTCATTCTCTTTAGTTAAAGAGCCAAATAAGGAGTGTTGGGTTTTCTCCTAAAAGAGCCTCATTGCTAAGGCTCAGGTTTAAAAGGAGTATCATTACTAAGCCTTCAAAAATGGTCATGCCAGGGATGAGACGGAAAAACCCATCTCCCTTTAGAAAGTGTGGTGCTTTCTAAAGAAATAGTAATTTCTCTCTCTCTCTTTTTTTTCCATAAAGATGGTAATTCCCTGAAGTCCATGCTTGGGCATTTTTAAGTTCCATGAATTACTTAGAAGATCACACTTTTGAACTTAGGGAAGGAAATTCAGTTTAGAGCTTTGCAACGATGCAGTCATGAGGTGCCCAAAGAAACACGTGCCACAGGCACCCTCAAATATGAAGAAAGTTCCAAGTAAAAAGCATCTGTGTCGTGAGAGATAGCGATGGGCCCTTTCAAAGCCAGGATGGGTGGATCAATATCTGACATCTTCTGAAGGTCACCGTTGGATGAACTGGAATTCACTAGTGCTCTTCTGGAAACGAAAATCAAAAGATATTCCCAGTTGACATTATTTGCTTGACCTTCATAACATGGACATCACATTTTATGAAACTTTAAACACTGTTTCGGGTTTCATTTTTCTATAGCACTTTAAAATTATTTTTCTCCTTGCTTTTGTAAAACTTCTTTCTCCCTCCTCACCAGCAAACTAGATCTTCAACAGATCAAGTGCATTTTAATCTTGAAGTGGCTTCATGCCCATCAACAAAATAATTGAAAAAAGCATGATATTTATACACAGTAGAATACTACTCTGCCATAAAAAAGGGTGCACATAATCAGTAGTAGGGAAATGGATGTGACTTAACCCATAATATTAAGGGAAATAAAGCACACACAGAGAGATGTAAATGCTGTGTGTTTTCTCATATGTGAGGAATCCAAAATGTAAATGAAAAGCAAAATAAAAGACAGGTAATAGGAAATAGGAAGCTATATCTTTTGCAAAAAAAGGAAAGGGACAATAAGATGAAGGGCGGGGTGAAGAGTGGAAGTCAAGGAGATGGAAAATTAGGGGAGACATGTGCATGCGCCAGCTCTACATGGAGAATTTAATCATTATGTTGTGCAACATGTACTAATAAAAAATAAAATGAAGTGATGCTGGAAGTCAGAAGGCAGGTCTGATGCTCTTAATTTCATTGTTTTAATAGGCATATATTGAGTATCAACTTACTGGAAGTAACTCAGGAGAGCATTTTCACAGAAATAGCTAAGGCCTCATATGGATTCTTCCCCAGGATCTCAATTTTATAAACAGGGAAACAATATGTATGTCTAGGGTGGTTACTTTGCATCATGGCGTATGTCCACATATCCCTATAAAGCCTCCTGAGCTCAGAGTGGGGCTTTTGGGGTGACTGGATTATGGAAGTGTGATGCTGGATTTGTCTGCTGATGAGTTTGACGTAGTACTAGGTGTGTACGATGGCTTTACTGAAGAGGGACACTTCACTCTGGGTGGAGTAGACACCAACAGACAGGCTCGAGGCCTGGATAGAATACAAAAGGAAAGAGAAATGAAGTCTTTCTACTTTCTACTTGTGAAACCTTTGCTCTTCCTCCTTTGTCATGCCCTTCTGGCTTTGCACCAGAGAATGATGGACTAGAACCTCTGAAGACTCTGAGTAGAAATAGACTCCTTTAAATTCTGTAGTGGATTTCTAATGGGTGGTCAACTTGTTACACCTAGCTGAATTGAGCTAACATAGTGCTGGGTGTGAGAGGCCGCCTGAGGATTGTTGCCAGCTGAATAGGAGGGAGAGCTGTAGAAGCTGTAGCGATGCCACTGGAAAGCTGTTGATTCTCCTCGAACATTCTGCAGGGTGACCTTTCCCGATGAACTTGGCTGCTCTTGTTGAAGGAGGAGCTTGACACCTTCAGAGCTGCTGAATATAGCTACGGTGCATTTGAAGGAGCTCTGGTCCTCATCTTGCCACATCACTTCCTGGATCTGGAGGGGAAGATGGCACAGTACTCAACCTCATGCTGATGCTTGCTGTATTGACTTCCTGATGGAAACTCAGCTTTCCACATTGTTGGAGGAGCTGAGGACCTTGCTCTCACTGAGGATGGCTGTGGTACATTTGAGGGAGCTGTGGTGCTTATCTTGAGTGTTGTTTCCTGGTCCCAGTTCAGATTCCTTCAGCCTTAACACAGATCCCTCATCCCATTGGCACAGACTTTCTAACTTTCACCACTGACCTTTGGACCTTTCCAGGGGAGATCTGTGAAGCTGGCCTACATGAGACTTTGTTGTGTTTTCTAAGCCTCCAGCTGGACTTGTGGGAGGCATTGCTATGGGCTCTACATCTTCAGGTATCCTAATATGCAGGATATTAAGATGAAGACTCTTAGCTGAATTCTTTGTTCTTTAGTATGTGAATAAATTGCCTGCAATATTGTTGAATATCAGAATTTTGTCCCAGCAATAAGAAAATAACTAAGACACCATTGTATTGTTTACCTATATAATACCTTAAAATATTAGCAATACTGTGTATCTTACAACTATTGAGATCATTATCAGACGATATAGCTGAACCATAGGTAATATAGAAACATTTCATATACTCCTTGACTTACATAGAAATGAGTATAGTTGCTAAACTTAGATTTTTCTCCTGATAAAATCAGTAATGAAAAATTATACTACTTATAAAAAAAAGAATTGAAACTAAATTTAACACTAAAATCTAAGTTTAGGAGTCGTTTTTGTTGAATATAATTGACTTTTGGTTTGATGCCTTCATACATATTTATAATTTTCTTAATGTTTACCATGGATTATAGACTCTTTTGGACATTTAGATTTTTAAATTTTCCAATATGTTTCATAATCACCACAGTGTAGGAAGCGTGTTATAGCACAATAGCAGATTTTAAGAATTTAAACACTGCAAAAACATTCTTGTGAACATTCCTGTGAACAGAGTATAGGAGAATGGCTGGCAATTTCTTCCTTTTGGCACACAGAGCATAGCAGATCAATTCAGTTCAGGAACTATTTATTGAGTTTATTTTTTTTTCTAAAAAATGAACAGAAAGACTTTGAGAAAATGAAGGCACATAAAATTGTCTTTGGTTTCAGAAAAAGTAAATACTCCAAAGCAGAGAGGCACAGTTAACCATGGCTCATGTGGAGTTAGAGGCAAACTCAAGCTTTGACAGCAGAGAGGGGCCTGAGCTGCTAGGACAGGCGGTGGGCGGATGTTTGAGGAATTTCTGGAGAAGATCGGGATGCTGAAACGTAAGTAAGAAGAAAAAGGTCTGGAGTTTGCCTGGGGTAAACACACAAACGTGCATACACACGTGCGTGCGAATGCACAGACACACACACAGGCACACACACACACACGCGCACACACACACACACACACACACACACACACACACGGGGAATTCAGCAAGCAGTAGTTTGAGGCCTTTGTGTTGAATATAGGGTTGTGCCAGCAGACTAGTGAGAAACAATTGGCAATTAGTGCAGGTTTTCCCTGAAAATCCCTGTAAGACAAATTGAGGAACTAGGATTTAATTTCCTGCATTACGGAGTTGGGAAGGGCCTGAGTCTGTTTGGATATCTTGGATGTGCAATGTTCTACACTTTTTGTTGTGTTGAACTGAGGTCTAACTTCCAGAAAGTGAAAACAGCTTTCTTCAAGTCAGATCTCTTCACCGGCAGCAACAATTGTTGAGGCATTCAATAAATAAATGGCATCAATGTACACAGCTGTATACCACTGAAAGTATATTGAAAGATGGTGCTCTGCCCTTCCATAGATACCTACCACTGAGCATCTCAAGTAGCCACTAATTAGTAAGCTATTGTTATGTAGCAGAAACAGTGCCAGGTCACTTAAATAAATCATCTTCACTCACTTTCCTCATTTTCCTTTAATATCTAAACCTATAAAATGGATAATCTGTCTATCTTGTGCCACTAATGTTTTCAAAGCCTATCCCCAGCACATCATAGAGTCTGATAAATATTCATAAATAAAGTATGTTATTTCATTCATTGATCACATTTTTATTTAATTTCATTATTATTATGATTAAATAATTCTGCTAGCTAGACACTTTGGTCCTTTTGGCTCTGGGCATATTTTCCCTTGCCTCTAGATTTCATCGTCACTTTCTAAGGATCTGGAGAGAGAGCTGCAAATATAATTCACTTTTCTAAGAACTTGATCTTTTCTCCCAAGGTTTGGATATAGTCCCCATACGTGCAGCAAATGAAATGTGTGCTGTAGAGGCTTTTTCTAAGTAGGACAGAAAAGTCTCATGGCATGGTTGTTCGGGTGGTGACCATTCTAAGATTGGGAAACAGGATTTCGAGAAGTTGTGACATCTTCCAACAGAATGGTGGATGCCTGGGCAGGCAGGTCCCCAGGGACCTCTGGAGGAAAAGGTCCATGTCCGGTCATGGGTGTTTACTGAGCCCTCTTCAGAGTAGCAGACTTGAGATAGTGGATCTAGGAAAGTGCACGCCGCATGGCTGTCACATGGCATGCATGCTACTCTCTATACCCTCAGGAGGTTTCACGTGGGACCTGAGACCTCCTACATGGCCCACGACAGAGTTGGGACCACTTCATCTCTGTTGTGCCATTACCACAAGTCTGCCCTCTGCCAGTCCTCACAGGCAATCCTCTGACTTCACTTTAAACATATTTAAAATAATAAATTTGCAGTTGGATGCTGTGTACTCAGAGAATCATAAGATTGGCAAGAACTTTGAAGGTCCCATAGTCCAAAGTTCTGCTTATTTCAGAGACAACTAATATCTTAAAGTGTCCTGATACCTGGATGTTAAAAATGGTGGGAACAAAAGTAGTGCCTAATTCATTTTTAAAAGAATCTTAATACAGAGCCAGGCATGGTGGCACACGCCTATAATCCCAGCACTTGGGAGGCTGAGGCAGCAGGATCGATGAGAGCTTGAGACCAGCCTGGGCTACAAAACTGAGCTCAAGGCCAGGCCAGCCTGAACTGTACAGCGAGAACCTGTCTCAAAATGGCAAAAAAAAAAAAAAAAAGAATCTTAATACACAGAAAAAGGACAGTTCAGAGCTAAGTAGCTCGAAACACCATGGAAAGATTTCCCCAATCTTTAAATATCCAAAGTGATTTACAGACCTAAGCGTGGAGAAAAGAGAGGGATGTTTGGTAAACAAAGACTGATTGAAACAGTACAGTCTTTAATCTGTCTATGTTGAGCTAGCTGTTTAGTGAATAATGTACAAAGTAATGAGTAAGACTTCACAAGTAAGTGGAAAATTTCATGTAAACAAAATCACAGTGTCCCTCAAGTCTTTCAACACCAGAAATTTAAAAGCTTGTTACAGTGACCAAACTGTATGAGGCTCAACATTATTGACATCTATTGGGTTATCAAAAGTATTTCAATTCTCATTAAGCTGATGAAGTAAAGTGGCTGCTCATTGTTTTGATGTTGAAGTTGTTCATTTCTCTTTTCTTTGTAATTTTCCCTAATTTTGATTAAGTGGAATATATTTTCATAAATTTATAAGCCACTAAGTTTTTCTGTCTTGTAAACTGCCTGGTCATAAGTTTTGCCCATAATAACTGACACTGATTTCGATTGCTATATTTTACAGAAACTCTTCAATCTATAAATATTCCATAATGAAAGATGTTGCAAGATGCTCATCTATAGCAGGCCTAGGAAAGTTTCATTCATCCTCAAAAGAGTCATTACTATTTGCTTTAACAATAAACCTCTGTATCTTTACCTTTTCCTCATCGTTGAGGAAAAAATGTATTTGACCCCAGAAATTGAAATGAGGAGAGGTTTGTTTTGATTCACAATTTGAAAATCTCAGTTCCCAATCTGCAGGCCGATGTAGAAACAGCCGGTGGCACATCTCAGGTGAAAGAAAGCAGCTTTTATCCTGGGAAGTAGGAATCCTGCCCAGCCCCCTCCTTTCCACAGCACGCTCAGCTGCGGAATTAGCCCAGGGATGATGGCACTGGTCAGTATAGCTCTTACATTATCCAGTCACTGTTCACAAGCTCATCTGTGAGTAGATGAGGCCTGTGGGGGGAACATTCCTCAGCTAGATCAGAACCATGGGGGACGGGCATGTCTGCTATATAAGTAATAACCTCACAGTAAAGGGCAGTGGAAGAATCAACAGATAGCCCCTGCTTGTACTCAAGGAAGAATCCAGTCGGGGGCTGTCCACATCTCTCTCTCTTGCCGGCTTCTCTCCAGAAGCCTGGAGGTTGCTGGTGACCAGCTCAACACTGAGTCACTGGGGATAAGAACAGGGTAAACATCCAGTAGTGTCCTCCATTAAATGCATCATATTTTTATGTCTTTTTAAAAATGGGACTTAATTACTACTTTATTGATGCCTGATGGACAGAATTTTACACAGCAATGTGTTATACTCACACGTGTACACCGTGCCTAATGCTGGGTCCACTGTTTAATCGATCTATTCATTCCTGTCTTGGATTAGTATTGCAATTTATGAGGTACTTATATATTTTTAATATTACCTTCTTATTCGCTTTCCAGATTATCTCCTTATTAGAATTATCAAGTTGCAATACTTTGGTAATATAGGTTGAAATACGGAAATGTGATGTCGCTAGCCTTTTTGTTGTTCAAGATTGCTTTGGCTATTTGGAGTTTTTTTTTTTTTTTTAAGTTTGTGAATTTTAGATTTTTTTTCTAACTCTAAAAAAAGCCATTGAAATTTTTCTAGAAACTTTACTGAGTTAGCACTGTATTTTAAAAAGTAGTTTGCTCTGAGTACTATAGACATTTTAACGATATTTGTTATTTCTAATCCAGAAGAAGAAAATGTTTTTTTCATATCTGTAATAATTATTTCATCAACATCATATAATTTTTAGAATACAAGTCTTTTATGTTGAGGAAAACTTATTAATAAGTTTCTGTTGTTGGCTTTTACTTTCTTTTTTATTTTTACTAGTACATATTTACAGTATGTAATTCATTATGAGGAATTGTACATGAACATAACACATCTTAATTCTTTTTTCATTCCTTTCTGTCCTCTTCTAGCTCGTTTTCATGACGCCTTTCTCTTCTGCAGAAAAATCTACCTCCTTATTTCCTATTCTCCCTATTCCCTATTTCCTATTATCTGCCTTTTATTTTAGTCTTTATATATTTTGAGTTCCTCATGCACAAGAAAGCTTATGCATCTGATTTATTTCACTTCCCACTATTGTCTCATGGTGCAATTGTTTTTCTACAAATCAGTCTTGTTGGATGCTATTATAAGTGATATTTTAAAATGTTTTCTGGAAGAGTTTTGCCAGTGTACAGATAAATGCGACTGATTCTTGTCAACATCTCTTAATGAAGACACTAAGATGCTAAATAGAGGAATTGCGAAAAAGAATGGATATAACCAGGACACAGATCTCTTTGATGCAAACTGAGATTTCCAATTTATAAAGTGCTTTACGTCATTGAATTTATCTCATGGCATCTTCCACGTAATTTCCTTGGCACTATTGCCACTGTACAAAGGGAGGTTGAACTGTTAAAAATGTTTACATTCATATAACTAAAAATTATCAAAGCTGGGATTCAAAATTATCATTTTGTAGGTTCATATTCTTCTGCCTACTATCCAAAGGCAAAGACTAGAACCTTTGAATGACTGGACAAATAGTCATTCACCCAATCTACTGAGCACCTTCTATGTGTCAGACGGTCATGAGGCCTAGAAATTTGAAGCTGGAGGTGTACCCGTTTGTGGTGCTTAGTATTAGAGGGCAGAGATTGGCGATGTAGCAAATATTTAATAAAGAATTGTACGTGCTGAATGGGAAAGAACAAAGAGGAGGACAAAGGGAAATTGGAAACGCCTGAGTGAGAATATAAAATAGAGGTGGGATAGTATGTGTTGTGCCAAGGCAGTGTATCTTAAGCAATAACCTGAGGAGCTGATTTGGGGATCTAGGTTGGGCATATGCACGCTTAATGTGCCTTCGCTTGAAGCAGATGAATGACAAGTGGGATGTCCCTACGTGAGCTGGATGCACAGGCTGTTGGTACACAGGCTTAGAGTTTAAGAGACATAGAGAGAAGGTTACTGAAGCTATGTGTCACATGGGATTTGATAGGCCATTGTCAGAAGTGAATTGCCCTCCAGGACGTAAAATTCAAGAGGTCTGTAACCTAAGGAGAAATGTCATCTCATTTACCAGCTAAAGAAGCTACTTTAGGCTGGGCGTGGTGGCTCATGCCTGTAATCCCAGCACTCGGGAGGCTGAGGCAGGAGGATCGGTGCGAGTTCGAGACCAGCCTGGGCTACAAAAGTGAGCTCAGGACCAGCCTCAACTGCATAGCGAGACCCTGTCTCAAAAAGCCAAAAAAAAAAAAAGAAGCTACTTTATTCACTAAAGTGAAAATAGTGGGGACAGAGTGGCAGAAAAGGCACCAGGGGGAAGCTATTAAAATAATTAAGCTGAAGAGAGTGACACTTTGGCCCAAAACCAATACTGCAGAAGATGGAGAGATTGATTGATTTTTGAATTTTCTAGTGGATTGGAATTAGTGAGGAAAGGAAGACAGAGAGAGATAATGGCCATAAAGTAGTTGCATTTGAGATGTAGAATACTGCTGGAGAGCAAATGTGCTTGCTTTTATTTAGTGTGTGTGTGTGATGGGTAAACAACTGGTGGTCAACTTGTAACACCCAGATGAACTGAACCAGAGTGGTGCTGGGTGTGGGAGGCCAACTGGGAGTTGTTCCTGGTGTCATAAAAGGCAAAACTGGGGAGGAAGAAGTTTAGAAGCTATAGGACCTGTTGATTTTCCTGGAAGAGCTTGTCATGCTGGCTTTCCTGATGAACTCAACTGTTTTCTTCTTCAGAGGAGCTCGGGTGCTCACTGTTGCAGAAGATGGCTATGGTTCCTTTGGGGGAGCTCTGATGCTTACTTTGAATATTTCTGTTTTCCTCCAGTGCAGATCTCTCAGCCTCCTAGCAAAGATCCTTCATACTGCTGTCACAGCCTCCAGCACAGATACATAAGAGTCCTTCATGAGACTGTCATGTGCTTCTAGTCTCCAGAGAGACACATAGGGGTCATTGTCCTCTGCCTTGGGTGTTCAGCTGAACTCATTCCGTGCACTGCTGTGGGATTCGGGCTCTTGGAAGGATTGCTTTGGTCTTTAATGTGTGGATAGATTTCCTGTACTCTCCTTATACGTGACTCTTTGGGTGACCATTATAAAATAATCTTATAAATTGTGTAACCCATACTAAATTGTTCCCCTTGCAAATCTCTCACTAGAGCAATACATATATTGAAATTAAGCATTTGATTTAAGTCATGTTAAGAAGTTCAGGTTGCTGCCTAGATACCCATGAAAAGATAATAGTCAGTTGTTAGTTTAATGACAAATCCGGAGATCCAGGAAACCTGTCTAAGCTGGACAAATATGTTTGAGACTGATTTGCAGTGGAAGATGTTTTGAAAAAAAAAAAAAAAAAACTAGATGACAAAGAGAAAAAAGAGTCTCACTCTAAAGAGTGAGACTTGGGCACTCAAATATAATTAGGTTCCAAAGGAGACCAAGTGTGAGCAGGGGAACAAGAAAAGAAAGAAGACTTCAATGTTCTAGAAATAAATGGAGAAGGATTTCAAGGGAAAGCCATTGGAAGGCAGTGTAGGGACTGAGTAATCTCAGCTTTTCTAGAAAATACAACTGAGCCCTTGGTTCACTGGAATTTCTCCAGGGAAATCACATAGAATGGATGCATTCTAACATATTCTGTCAAATATAGAAAAAGAGTACTAAGGAAAGGAAAATGCATCTATCTACTGTCTACCTTTTCACATTTTTTTCACTGACAAGATCTGGCGGATGTTAGTTCCAAATTGTACCTTATAGTACACGTTGGAAGCCAGAGCTTCCACAGATCCATCCTATCATGGCAAAAGCTTTTACGCCTCTAACTGCACTGCATCAGCTAGAGGTCATGAGCAAATCAGAATCTTACCTGAGTGAGAGCTCAGCCTTGTAATCACAGTGATATCCTGAATCATCTCAAATGCCAGCCAGCGCATGCCGAAAGCAAGGGAAGGGCCCCATTCCCAGGAGGCATTCAGTAGCACATAGACCTGAAATGTGCATGAGTGAGGTGATGAGACGCCTTCCACTACAATCCCGTGTCCTTCTCAGTGGAGCTGAGCCAGACTCTCACGTATCCTGTATGTCCACATGTCACCTCTTTCACAGAAGCTTCCTGAATTATTTTGGTCCTTTCTTCTATGTTTCCACTTCATTTATGTACTGGTCAAAGACTTGAGTCTGAAACAAAGTGTGGAGAGACCCCAAGTTGGATTGTGCAGCCTGGTGGGTCTGAGAACACCACTAACCTCTCTTAGTAAGTGTTTTATGATACATAAAGTTATATTTTTACAAAATATCACCTAAAAAAGATTTAATTGGTTATGTCATTATCACTGTATCATTAAAGATCTCAATCATTTTCATTATTACTATTCCATCTTTGTTCCTCGGATTGAGACCTCCAGGCAAAGTACGATATTTGTTTTGCTTGTTCTCCATTCTTCCATCCCAAAGATAACCTACTCAGTGAGACCTTTTGGCCTGAAAGAACTTAGAAAAGGAGGGGAAGAAAAAGCAAATCCATTGCTTAAAATCCATTTTTGAGCTCCACTATTCACAAATAAATGAACTCATGAAAATAAATTGCAAATCCAACTACATGCCTTGCCCTGAACTATGTGTTTGATGTTATGAGCTGAGCCTCGCGCTTTTGAAATTGAAATATGAAACAGTGTGTGTAACTTCTTTTTTTGCCTTTTCAAAACAGAGCCCAGTGGCAGAAATAATTTAACATACTGCACTGCATTTCCCCTGTAGATTTGCCAAGTCTGATCACACACTTCCAGATGCTGCCTGTTTGTTGAGATTCTATCACCACTACCTGGCCAAGAGGCTGCATCTCAGCAGCTCTGGCCAGCAATATCCAGCTGATATGCATGCCAGGTAGAAAGAACACCTGGGATATTTTTGCCCTGTGGTCAGCACTCTGAACTCCCAAGCTCAGCACCTGTACTCTATATTTAAGAAGAGGTTCAATCAGCCAAGAGGGGACAGCAGGAATGACATCTAGGAGAGATTTAATTGAAAATAAATTTCATATCTTTCTACTAGGCTTTTGTCAAATTGTTGATGGGAATTACCATTTGGGAGACTTATGGGGCCAACCCGGGGCATTGCTGATCAGAAAGAGTGAATGAGAGACTTCCCAAGGCTGACTCCTGGGCCATATGCAGAAAACTTAGAGCAGTGGGCACCTCATTCCAGGTTCTCCTGCCTTTGAGTCCACACAGCTGTGGAAGAGCCGGTCCTAGAAATTCAACACAGAGATAGCAATTCTCAGTATAACGGAGCCAACCAAGGGCAGCTTTCTTGTCCGATCAGTTTTTCATAATGGCCCTCAGAATTCCTATTTATGTGCTGAGAAGCTACCTGAGAATAAGTCATCTTTTCATTTTATTTGCACTTGCACAGTGGACGAAAACAACAGAATGATATGGGGACAACAACCTCCAGGATGCAGCCTTGCTTCTTAGGCTATTATCTGATAAAAAGTTTATTACATTCTCATAGTACAATTTTACTCATTTTCTCTTCCTTACCCTCTGTTTCCCCAAATAGTAGAAGAAAGAACTGAAGAAATTGCAAAGCTCCTTTTAATATTCTGACATTGTGTTATGAGATAAGGTAAAACTGTCCATGTAGTACCTCAGCTCCACAGACGGAGAGAATAAATCCGATGACATCTTGCAGGAGCATTAGGAGATGTTCTTTGTACTTACTTGCCTCAGGAAGACTCCAAAACTAAACTTCTCTCCTTCCTGTTTCTGGTTACCTGATCATCTATTAGATACAGATTTAACCACAGAATGGAAGGAAATGGATTGTCTTCAGGCAAACTGAGGTCTTCACCTTTAACTGACATTTACTAATCTCTGGGGAAGGAAGGCAGAAGTACCATCAAGACATTTTGCTTCTGACTCTTCCAATTATCAAGTGCTGTCCATGGACCTGCACCTTCAGGGCCTTAATTGTATTTTGGTTCCCAGCACAACCACGTTTGCTCAACGTGCTTCCAATACGTAAAAATCTCAGGCATCTTCACTTGGCCAATGTCCTTCAGGAACACATAGCCATAATAATACCGCATCTCCTCAGGTGAGGTTTCATATACATATTACAGTTTTTTTATTCTGTAATTGCTACCTTGCCAGGGATTTAGTACACATTTGAGACAGGGTAAATTCCATTGTCACATTTAATTATTATATTGGGATGCAAGAAAATATGTTGGGATGTTAGGGATCTTCTCAAGGTCACTCAGATACTGTAAATGCCAGTGTTTGTGCTTTGTTTGTAGGGTTACAGAGAGCACTGCATCCTCATAAAACAGTTGCTGGAAGGTAACCTTGCCCTACTCCATTTGAAACAGCTCTCTCTTTTAAGCACACATTGATTAGAGTCCAAATGTCTCATGACTATTCTTAGCGCAGCACCTTCATTACAATGCATTCTCAGCTAAACTTGATGGTTCAGCCGCTTATCACCCTCTTCTATCTCCTTGTAATACTCAGATCAGAATAATGCACTGGAATAGCTTTCTTTATAAAAAATGACTTGCAAGCAAATATATTAACAATGTGTACTCGTGTTAATCATTGAAACCTTATTGACCCACACAGCTATTTTAGACAGACAGAATTTGCAATGCCCAACTTTAAAAGTTACATAACCCTTACAATTAAGAAATAAGTGATAACATGAGCAGTACTAATAATATCTTGATGCACTTGATTTTTGCTAGACACTGTGTTAAAACAAAGATAGATTAGTTTTGTAATGCTAACAGACACATTGATGCCATTATTATATTTGGCAAAATTTATCTTCATAGAAGGTAAGAAATTTGCTCAAGCACCCAGAACAAGTGAGTGAAAAAGTCTGGCATCTTTTTGAGCCTGGAGGCCAAATTCTTTTTTTTTTTTTTTTAATTTTTTATTTAATTTTTTTATGGAGGCCAAATTCTTAATTGTTAGTTTAAACTGATGATCCTAGGAAGATCATGTATAGTACATAGGTTTGTTCCTCACTGTGTGGTACCCCAGAGGAATGTTTCTTAAATAAGTAGAATAAGAAAGTGCACAGGAGAGTAATTTTGATTTTTAATGGATTAAAATTCTGTAGCTGCTATGAAATAATGCAACATAGGTTAGAAGTTCCTGACCACGCACGGTTATCAATGTCTGTGACATAATTCTCTTGAAAAGCTCATCACACAAGCATATTTTCACAGCATCTTGTGAATTAGTTTGGTCAGATGATTTCACTACAGGGCAAAACCTTTAAGTGGCTGGCTTCTGATTATTGCTGTTAAACAAAGACAAAAGCATCAAATTTACCATCATGAGGTAAGCATAGAGGCTCTATTACAAATATAGATAAATATATTATAAATTATATTATATTTACATAAAAGTATATAAAATATATTATAAATTATAATATAAATATAGATAAAGAATATGTTTTATTTGATGAAAGAGTTAACATCCTATTAGAGCTACTGGGAAAATTTAAAGAGACCACAATTGTGTTTGGCATGATTTGTTAGAAATATGATAATTTCCTTTAAGCCTTCTCAGAGGAGCTGTAGCCATTAAATACACGAGAGCATTCCCAGAAAATATATAGATTATAAAACTCTAGATGTCAAGGACTCTTACTGGCAGCTGTTCCTGAACATGCAGGAAAGCTATTCTTGAAAGATATGCAGGAGTGCTATCACAGGAAAACGCAAAGTCAGGGAATTTAGTTAAACACATGTATGGTTTTCCATATAAGAATCTGAGACCCACTCCTGCACCATTCTGGACTCCTAGAGCTGTGTTATTAGTGTGAATTAAGACAATGGGAATCATCTTGTGTGTATCCATCTACCAAAAGTTTAAATCCAAATGGAATCCAGATCACAGAGGAAGATTTAAATCCAAGAGACAGCACTCTTATTTATGCCACAAATCATTATTTTTTTTCTTTCCATATCCTGAATTCCACACCAGAATGAGATGTCCAATTCGTGGAAACTTAAGAGATCAGTTTCTCTCAGTGACTCCCTTTGACAGGCTGAAACAGGACCAGGACGACCTCGCTCTGGGCTTTCCCTGGGAGCTCACTTGGACTCTCAGCTCCAAGCTTGTGTTTGAAAGCCAACATTTCGGGATGTCAGCTCCAGGCCTGTGTGGAACTTAGATTCTTGTATGTGTGTATGTTTTTTATTCTATCCAAGTGACTTTTTCCAGACTGAATCCACTAGTGCGGTTTCTATACAAAAAAGGACAGCTGGAATAAAATGCCGTGGCTTGTGTAATTTGTTGCTCTTCGTGGGGAGTTGGGAAGTGAAGAGAAAGGTACTATTGGGCGTTTCCTCGGAGCAAAAGGCTGGGAATGGGTCTGGAGATGGCAGACACTGAACTGTCCTGGGGGAGAAGGTAGGATGGTCAAGGCGCCATGTATGGGTCACTTTCTTTCCTTGTCTGAACACGTGATGCCCTAACTAGGAAGCCATCTTTCTTCCTGGAGATTCTTACTCTGCACATTATCTCTAATTGACAATGATTTTCTTCAAAGCTTACTCACACCTTTTCAGTTCTCATTTCAGTGTCATTTTTCTAGTGAAACTCACTCATTCCTCCTATTTCAATGTGCACCTTGTCTCTTTGCTCTATATTTTCTTGTTTTTTTTCCAGACTACTTTCTAAGCTAGTAAGATATTTATATTACATTTGTGTGTGTGTGTGTGTGTGTGTGTGTGTGGACCAGGGTTTGAACTCACGACCTTGCACTTGCCAGGCAGGCACTAGTGCCACAGAGCTATCTCCCCCACCCCGTTATGTTTTAGAGGACTGTTGTTTGTTTGCCAGTGAATCCCAAGCACCCAGAATATTTTGACACTCAAACGTGTATACAGACATGATTATTTATTCCATATTATTTCCTTCAATTACTTCCAATGTATTTCTAAAAATTATCCAACATACTGCCTTTCACATTATTTTCTTTAACATAATTTGAGAGGGCCGAGATGGTTCAGCAGTCTAAAGCTCCTGCTTAGGAAAGTTTAGGCAACTGCAGAGACCATGATTTGATCCCCAGCACCACATGCTGCACCAATCCCACCCCCATGGCAGGCTGAGCCAGACATAATAAAAATAAATAAATAAAATAATATAATTTGAGAATATGCGCGGGTAAGCCCCTGCGCCGCTCTGCCCCGCCTCTGCGTTCCCGCGACTAACTTCCTGTCCCAGCCCAGCCCAAACCCCACCGCTGAGAGCTGAGCCC